>NQII01001227.1:466384-543481 GCA_002778355.1 Clitarchus hookeri
TGGGTGACGGTGAATCAGTGGTCGGCACTCGTTTGGGGTTTATCTTGGGGCCTACGTTGCTGGGTTTGGCCACCCCTTCGATTATAGAGCAATGGGCAAATGGGTACCCTGTTAGAGTATAGGTAGGTGTGACGTTAGTGGGCCGAGTGGTTGGTGGCTTCTTTGGCGGCATTGGAGGCAGCGGAGAAACTGCACGTGGCATGTGCCAGATGAGGTTCGAGGTTGAGTTGGACTTGCTGGATGCGAACCCTCTCTGGCGAGCAGCCTCCTCCTTCCAGGTGTATACCTGGCTGACACCTTAACCTCTGCTCTCCAGTACTCCGGCCAGAGCTGGCCCTTGCTTGGCTGCTTTACCCCACCCAACCTTAAGGTGAGGCATAAGGGTGTGACATCATAGATAGATAGTGGGTGTCCCAAAAGGGGTAGGCACAGCCTGATTTTTAGAGTAAGATGCTGGCTGTTTGGTAGGGTAGGTAGCCTAGACTACTGCCCTTTAGCCTAGTGGCTTGGCGAGCGAGACGTTGCTGACAGCCCAAGTACCAAACTGAGTGTTACAGTATCAGTTTTAGGGGCGTCCGTCCGTTCTCGTGGCTATTTGGCGAGCAGAACATCGCTGGCGGACCCAAGCATCGCGTAGAAATGGGGCTATAGTCCAAGATTGGGCCTATTGTTTCTAGCAAGTAACTTGGCGAGCGAGACGTTGCTGGAAGACCCAGGCACGTAATGGAGGAGTGATAGTTCACAATGACAACTGCTCTGATGTAGCCCAGGAAGACGGGCTTCCCAAGCTCCACTTCGAGACAGTTCCCAAAGGTTGAGGTAGGGAACAAGGTTCTGGCTCGTGACTATCCCTGCAAGAGTACTATTAGTATTGGTGACGGAACAGGAGATAGCGGGAGCAAGGTGAAGAAGAATAGAGTGCTGGAAGAGACAACCCAACAAAGTCAGATTTATGTCTGTTTATTGAGAGCTCAGTTAACACATATAAACCAGCCTGTACCCTGACTAGTGCCTGAAGGGCCGATCCTACGCTGCCAACCGGTAATTGACCTAGTCTTGGAAGACCCGACAGCGCGGGGGGTGAGGGCGACTCCAAGTCAGTGGTACTCTAACTCGAGTCAACTGCAGATGAGCTACAACTTAGCTGGAAGTGCGGTAGACTTCGGCATACTAGCGGGCAGCGAGGCGGTGTCATGCAGAGTAAGATTCAAGACTGTGCTGCGAATGGCAGTACGATTTGAAGAAGTCGGTTGACTCTTGGGCAGAGTGACGTTTTGCGAAGGTAGATGCGGTGTAAGACGGCTCTCGGGCAGAGTGACGTTTTGCAACTATCTAGCATGAGACAGCCTCTCGGTGTGCGCTCGGGCAGAGTGAAGTTATGCGGATGACTGATGCGAGACAGCCTCGAACTGAGGACTGTGAGTCCTATTTATACGTGGCGCAAAGGGCCAGCGTGGGTGTTGCAGGGTGTGGTGAGAGAGAAAACGTATAGAGAAGAGACATAGAGAGAGTGCGGCGGTGAGCCATGGAGATGGCAGAAGGCAGCCGAAGCTGGCNGAAAACGTATAGAGAAGAGACATAGAGAGAGTGCGGCGGTGAGCCATGGAGATGGCAGAAGGCAGCCGAAGCTGGCAGCGATACCCCTCTTTCAGCCAAAGGTTGGAGGGGTAAAGAGCGGCGATGTGATGCGAAGCAGGTGGCAACAGCCGGGCAAGCCAACCCTGGGCTTCAAAGCGTGCTGTGGTGTGTGCGGTATAACGGCTCCTCTTAGTAGGGGGCAGCGCCTGTGGCGAGGCTAGAGTGGGTCAATGACGATGCCTGTGGCGCGTCAAACTATATGTAGTCTATTTGTGGTTTTTTCACACTTTTTGAATCAAACCTTTCAAAAATCAAGTTTTTTATGACGTGTTTGATTGTTTCCTAAATATGTCATGTATTACAAGCTATTTTACTTGTGTTAACATAAAAAATATAGTACTTTTACCTCAACATTTACTCATATGTATTTTATTTATAAATTATAATAATTTATTTACAATTAACACAAATAAAACAGGGAGAAAATAGATGTGTTGGTAATGCCTAGTAAGAAATATTTCCTATGCAAAATTTCAGTTTGGTTTAATTTTGTAGACTTAAAGTTTAGTTTGCATGGGGTGGAGGAATATACTGAAAGTAAAACATTAGCAGGGCTTCAGAAAAGTTGGAAGTAACCATGAACGGACTATAGTAAGAGATGCCACNTACTGAAAGTAAAACATTAGCAGGGCTTCAGAAAAGTTGGAAGTAACCATGAACGGACTATAGTAAGAGATGCCACAGTAAATCTTAATTTGACGATTACAGAGCAGACTACTTGAAATATTTAAACTTCTTTTTTTATGTGTCAATGAGATGCTACACATTACCCTTTCTGCTATCATTTTATTTTAAAGACCTCTGAATATTGAAATAAATGTATACATTTTTTATGAAAATGCGGATTTACCTGTGAGATGCATTTGAAAATGAACTTTGCCGTTGCTGAAATCCATGCAGCAATTTTTTTAAACTTTTTTTGGGCTTCAATGTGAGGTAATCCACATCCGTCTGTATTATCATTTTATTTTAAAGACATCTACTTATTAAAATATATTATATTATTTTTAGTATAACTTTTGGTTTTTCTGTGAGAAGCAATTACAAATGAACTTAGTGGTGGCTGAAAATTACCTGTTCAATGTTTAATTTTTTTTGGTTGTAAGGGTAGTCGTATATACATTTCTGGGGTACCATTTAATTTGAAAAAGTCTGCCTATTGAATAAAATAAATGTTTCATAATTATTTTTGCACCGGAGACGAAGAAACATTGACTTCATGTGGAAAACCATACTTTTATCGTGATTTTTGGATTATTGTGGGTTAAATTCAGTTACTCTATTTTAGAAAGTCATTGGTACAAATTGTGACGTTTTATAAAATTAAGGCTTTGTTGTATGNTAAATTCAGTTACTCTATTTTAGAAAGTCATTGGTACAAATTGTGACGTTTTATAAAATTAAGGCTTTGTTGTATCTTGTTTTTATTTTCTTTACACAGGTAATTGTTCCATGATTCCGCATCCCTGGTTCATGTTCGCCACAGAAATGCCAGATTGAAGCATCTGAATTAATTTTAATATGTCTGCAACACTCCTGTTACATTCCATACAAATTTTGCTTTAGAAATATGCGTGTACTTGTGTGTGCGTGTGCGCACACACACACATGTAGTAAATGCAGTGCTGGATAAGAGTTTCAAATGTCGGAAATTACGTAGAGAATATGTTCATGAGCCTTTATGATTGGCTAAATGGAAAATGTGTCTTTCCTTCACATTTTTAAAGAAACATTTATTTTGCCTGTTGGAGTAATGAGAATTCCAGGATAGCGAGGTCCAAGATATTGAGGATTCAGTGTAGTAGTTTGGCCAGTGTGTTCCATAAGGATGTGCTGTTGAGCATTTTGTAGCTATTCATTGTGTGCTTCATTCATCTTGCCAAGTGTGTCGTCTGATTGATTAGCCGTAGATTTGCAAAGGAAATAAAACCCATGCAACTTTCACCCCTCCAAATCTACTCGTAGGATATTGCAGCCAGGAANGTAGATTTGCAAAGGAAATAAAACCCATGCAACTTTCACCCCTCCAAATCTACTCGTAGGATATTGCAGCCAGGAGCACAGCTCAGCTGCCACTGTCACTGCCTTTGAGATGCTATGATACACGCTACCTATCAGCAAGCTTCAGCATATTCCACAGATTGTGCTGACTATTATCCACCCTAACACAGGAATATAAGCCTNGCTATTTTACTTGTGTTAACATAAAAAATATAGTACTTTTACCTCAACATTTACTCATATGTATTTTATTTATAAGTTATAATAATTTATTTACAATTAATACAAATAAAACAGGGAGAAAATAGATGTGTTGGTAATGCCTAGTAAGAAATATTTCCTATGCAAAATTTCAGTTTGGTTTAATTTTGTAGACTTAAAGTTTAGTTTGCATGGGGTGGAGGAAAGTACTGAAAGTAAAACTTTAGCAGGGCTTCAGAAAAGTTGGAAGTAACCATGAACGGACTATAGTAAGAGATGCCACAGTAAATCTTAATTTGACGATTACAGAGCAGACTACTTGAAATATTTAAACTTCTTTTTTTATGTGTCAATGAGATGCTACACATTACCCTTTCTGCTATCATTTTATTTTAAAGACCTCTGAATATTGAAATAAATGTATACATTTTTTATGAAAATGCGGATTTACCTGTGAGATGCATTTGAAAATGAACTTTGCCGTTGCTGAAATCCATGCAGCAATTTTTTTAAACTTTTTTTGGGCTTCAATGTGAGGTAATCCACATCCGTCTGTATTATCATTTTATTTTAAAGACATCTACTTATTAAAATATATTATATTATTTATAGTATAACTTTTGGTTTTTCTGTGAGAAGCAATTACAAATGAACTTAGTGGTGGCTGAAAATTACCTGTTCAATGTTAAATTTTTTTTGGTTGTTAGGGTAGTCGTATATACATTTCTGGGGTACCATTTAATTTGAAAAAGTCTGCCTATTGAATAAAATAAATGTTTCATAATTATTTTTGCACCGGAGACGAAGAAACATTGACTTCATGTGGAAAACCATACTTTTATCGTGATTTTTGGATTATTGTGGGTTAAATTCAGTTACTCTATTTTAGAAAGTCATTGGTACAAATTGTGACGTTTTATAAAATTAAGGCTTTGTTGTATGTTGTTTTTATTTTCTTTACACAGGTAATTGTTCCGTGATTCCGCATCCCAGGTTCATGTTCGCCACAGAAATGCCAGATTGAAGCATCTGAATTAATTTTAATATGTCTGCAACACTCCTGTTACGTTCCATACAAATTTTGCTTTAGAAATATGCGTGTACTTGTGTGTGCGTGTGCGCACACACACACATGTAGTAAATGCAGTGCTGGATAAGAGTTTCAAATGTCGGAAATTACGTAGAGAATATGTTCATGAGCCTTTATGATTGGCTAAATGGAAAATGTGTCTTTCCTTCACATTTTTAAAGAAACATTTATTTTGCCTGTTGGAGTAATGAGAATTCCAGGATAGCGAGGTCCAAGATATTGAGGATTCAGTGTAGTAGTTTGGCCAGTGTGTTCCATAAGGATGTGCTGTTGAGCATTTTGTAGCTATTCATTGTGTGCTTCATTCATCTTGCCAAGTGTGTCGTCTGATTGATTAGCCGTAGATTTGCAAAGGAAATAAAACCCATGCAACTTTCACCCCTCCAAATCTACTCGTAGGATATTGCAGCCAGGAACACAGCTCAGCTGCCACTGTCACTGCCTTTGAGATGCTATGATACACACTACCTATCAGCAAGCTTCAGCATATTCCACAGATTGTGCTGACTATTATCCACCCTAACACAGGAATATAAGCCTCATGTAAGAATGACAGTTAACCTAAAAAACATACCAGCCATGCATTTATTTGTGAACAGCAGACTTCCAATGCTAGTGGTGCAGTTACCCGAGCTAAAGTAGAGAACCACATTTCTTGGCCACATTTTATTTCAGCTGCAACGCTGGATGTTCTGTAGTTGTGACAAAATGTGCTTGGGGTAAAATGAAGTTTGTTGGTTGTGTGGTTGTCTCTTTTGGTGGAGTATGGAATACTGTTACTGTGTCAGTGCAATTTTTGGCATGAGAAGTAACATTTGTACTTTTGTGAAGATTATGCTGAAAAGCAGTGAGGATTGTATTTAATCAAATTTAAAAAATATGATTGTGGTACTTTAGATAAGCATGATGTTGAATATAGGCTGTTCATGGTAAAGTGAGCACTTGAGGCCCTAGTTACTTTTTCCTTTCAGCCATGTTTTATACTTTAACCATCTTTTAAAACAAATATTGTCATGTAAGTAATAAACAGTGTGTGTATATTCCACCGTCCACTCAAGTTAACGTTTAAGGCTAAAATAAAACATATGTATTGACTATTATTCCAAATGAGAGGGTTTTCAAAAGTGCACATTTTACCATGAATAGCCCATACAGTGTTTTTGTAAAGCTGTGTAGCAGTGACAAGATAATGAATGACTTTGCTCTTTAGAGTTTATCTGAAGTATAGGTACTAGGTTTCAGGATGTATCATTATTGACCGAGTTGTTTGTTACTCTTAAGTATGTCCATTGGTAAAGTACCAGTTTTTGTTGTCCCAGGCTTTGATAGATTGCAAATTATTTGAGTAGGGATTCTCATGTGGCGAGTTTCGAGGTCACTATTGTTGTCTGAAATTTCTTGTGAGTTATTCTTTTATCATCTCCAATTACTTTACTTTGCGACTGCTCTACTCCTGCACATATCACTTCATGCATTCTTCAGTTTATCCAGAAATGACATGTCTCTCTCTCATGTAAAACACTTGGTTTCACTAAGTACTGACACCACCCCATAATTTTTATCCCTCCCGTAGGTGAAAAGCAACATTTTCATTTTCCAAACATTTGTCCTACTTCCTGTTAAGGTCATGTCCATCCCGAAATTACTGAGTGTTTGCTGTTTTCTGCATGCCTAAAATGAGTTCAGTAATTTGTGGTCACTCATGTTTCAGCATTTAATGGTGAATTTAGTTGCCTTTTATAAGTAACAGCATGAATGAATAAGTAGACGAATGGTTGAATGATGAATTAATGAATAAACGAATGAATGAATGAATTAGGTGAGAGAGATAGTGAGAGTGTGAAAGAGAGTGAGTGTGTGAGAGAGAGTGTGTGTGAGAGAGAGAGAGAGAGAGAGNCGAATAAACGAATGAATGAATGAATTAGGTGAGAGAGTGAGAGAGATAGTGAGAGTGTGAAAGAGAGTGAGTGTGTGAGAGAGAGTGTGTGTGAGAGAGAGAGAGAGAGAGAGAGAGAAAAGGTTAAAAAAAAATGGTGATGCTGCTTATTTATTTGCATTCTAGTGACAATGTGTTGTGTTCTAGACCAAGTCTGGTTACTACGATGAGTGCCTNGGAAAAGGTTAAAAAAAAATGGCGATGCTGCTTATTTATTTGCATTCTAGTGACAATGTGTTGTGTTCTAGACCAAGTCTGGTTACTACGATGAGTGCCTCCAGACTCCTCTGTTAAACCAGCTACAGGATTCTGACNCTCCAGACTCCTCTGTTAAACCAGCTACAGGATTCTGACATCTTCCTGCTGCTGCGGTTCTCACTGGATGACAACTCAGAGACTCATCTGACTGCCACCCTTGCTGCCATCAGGAACCTCCTTTGTTCTGATGCTGATGAGGTTGGTTCTGCTACCTAACTTAAGGCTTTCTGCTGTTTGCAGGCTTTCTTCTAGGATCTGATCACACTAACTCCATCCTGATTTCCTAGACTCTATTTAGGTGTAACTTTTGTTTTTATGTAAAGTTTTGTTAGCTCCCCCTCTCTTTTCAATGTTACGGTATTATATTCAACTCTCAATTCATCAGTTTTTCATTGTTCCCAGAAANTAGCTCCCCCTCTCTTTTCAATGTTACGGTATTATATTCAACTCTCAATTCATCAGTTTTTCATTGTTCCCAGAATAAGGAGCATTATTTCGAAAGGGTTGTTATTGTAATAATTCTAATCTACCCACTACCCCTATTGCAAAAATTGCTTTTAAATTTTATTTAGGCTGTTTTTCCACAGCGGTAGCAGCAACATTGCATGTTATATTTGTTAAATACAGTCAAATGTTGATCTTAAGGTGAAGAGTTATAGTTTTACACTGTCTTGGGAAATTAATTTTAACTGCCTACACGTGATAGGTAGAAAAAATATGATTGCTCGGTTTTGTAAATAAAACTGCGTTTTCTAATGGTGGTGATATTATTTTTCTATAACTAAAATTTGTTAATAAAATCTTACACTTAAAATTAAAAAACTATTTTATACTGACTCCTGATATAGCTATGTAATTTATATTTTTTACAAATCATCTCGTAAAATGTTGATGTAACCATCGTGTTTTTAAGCTGTACGAAGGATGCAACAGACGGCAACTCGTGCTAGTTCGGCCTTCCACCGGTAGGTACCAGGCACAGCATCCGAAGAAGAGTTCGTAATGGGGTCGCTAGATGCCGTTACTGTTGCGGCACAATTATCGCGGGAATTCGTATATTCGTAAAACGTGTGGTGAAGTATCAAATACAGTGCAGTGACGAGAAAAAAATTAAGCTTAGCCGGAAGTGGAAAGAAACTAATCAACGTAAACTTTGATATGCAAAATTACTAATTTATAAAAGTCATACTTGTTTAACGTCCTTAAAAAGGCCAGATTTCTAAAAAAAGTACGCAAGAACGCAGTGACCCAAAAATTCGAATGTACGTGGACCCTGTTTATTAAAAACGCAAAGATGCAAGAATGCAATACTCACCAAAATCGTTTTACATGCGCACCTAATGTGCACAGAAGTCTCAGATTACCTATTTTCGTTACTTTTTTTTTTTTTTTTTGTTTGTTTGGTTTGTCGTTTGTCGCAAATACTGGAGATAATGATAAATCCCTTGTTTAAGTAATTCGGAGATGTTTAATTTTGAAAAAATACTCTTTCATTTTCAAAACAACAAAATACACGTGGTAAATATGACCCAACATAATTTTAACAGAAACCGTAAGAAAAATAATTTATTTCTGCAGTTTTACCATTTTAAGTTAAAGGGTTGATGATAGCAATGTATATAAACTATCGTGATTATATTACATGTGTTGCATTTTGCATCGTCGTGTTGTTACGTGCTGCTTGCATTTTTTATAAACCTGGCCAGTACCTACTTATCGATGGTATATATTAAAGTTAATCTTCAAGCGTCTCATTTGACGTGTTGTAAGCTCCATGTGTTGTGCACACCTGATTCTATTAAGGTTTCTAGATGTACTGTTTTACCTGGAACAGTTCCGTTTTTGCACATTTTGTTCCATGTACTGTTCTTGTCTATAACTACGCTAAATTTTCTGATTTTTAAGCTTAACTGCAAAATCTAACAAAAATTAACCAGTTACAAAATTTGTTAATAATTGTAGCATCCTATGGAGACAGTTTATTAATTTTAAAGGACACTCTTGGTATTTTAATAACTTTATTACATATGTTGCATTTGCAGTCCCAAAAGTAAATAAATAAAACACGTATTTTCAAGCACAAATATAGAATGTAATACAGAAATAAATTATTGTTATTCAATAGCTACGATGATGGCAGCATATGCTTGTAAGTTTAAATGAACCAAATGTTTTCCTTGACTTACTTATTATTTTATATTCAACAACCAGTAGATGCAGCCACTGTGCCTGAGTGCGCTATGCTAATCAAGTTATGCTAATAGATTATTGGTCACATTCAAATAAAAAGCATAAATGTTTGATTATATATTTTTTTATTCACAACTTGTATTACTTTCTATAATTTGGTCATAAAATATGTCTCATTTATGTATACATTTAATAATTGATGGTAAGTAAAAATGCGTTATCACCAATATGTGTTCTGGGTTTATTTCTGAACATCTGGCAATGCTACGAACATATGTACATCAGTTCTCTGGCCGTGGGTTCGTTGCATCTCAACCTGACATAAAATTGAAAACCTAAATACCCAAAATAAGGTACAATAAGTTAATGTTTTCCCCAAGTAATAACGAAGTGATAGGTGTCGTAGTATTTTGAGAAGGGAAAGGGAAGAAGTTTAGTAAGGAATTAAAAAATTTCTAACATCTTAATATTATTCGTAACGTTTATTCGGGTCACTTAGCGTAGGCAGCATAGCCTGTCTCTAGGAGGAACTAGCAAGAATCAAGTCTAAATACCTTTTTAAGATGGTTACTAAACCAACATGAAATCACAGTTAAATCTATGGGAACAAATTCGTAGATGTGAAGTATAACGGAGAAATGTAAAAATTGTTTTCTCACGTGCGCAACTGATTTATACTCCTCGTTACACAATACTTTTCCACAATATTGTGTCACTTAATAGTTTTCATGTGTATAAGCTATTCACTGTAAATTGAGCACTTTTGAAAGCCATCTCATTTGGAATAATAGTCATTAAATATATTTTATTTCAGCCTTTTTTATACATCAACTTCAGTGTGTGGTGGAATATACACACTGTATTTATTACTTACATGACAAAACTTATTTAAAAAGTCAGTTAAAGGAAAAAAAAGTGGCTGATAAGAAAAAGTAACTAGTCCCCTAGAAGTGCTCACTTTACAGTGAACAGTCTATACCTATATATATTTGTATATGGTGGAACAAATGACCCCCTGTAAATGTTCTAAAACAAATGAAATTATATCATTTATTTATTACTGATTTTATTTGAATGAATTTGATATTGTTTCCCAGGCCTTACGTAAACCATGAAGAGACAGTGCCTCTTCCCACGCCACGAACCAAAAGTCTATATCTTGTAATGACGCAGTATTATTAATTTTCGGGTCGACAGTTTTCTTCTAGAAGTTCAATTATCTTTTACTATGACGCAGTTCGGATGGCACTGCTGGCTCTAGTAGTTTGATTATTTTTATCTTGACGTCGCAGTTAAGCGGGCTACGCAGTTTGGATAGCGTGGGAAGAGCGTGCGTGGCGGCCCACGCCAGGCCCTTATCTGAGGAGAGGGGGTGATAGGCACGCGACAAATACTAGTGTGCCTGTCACCATTCAAGTCAGTAGACCCTCAAGACTAACGCAGTAGACTCTCAGTAGCGACTCGCCGAGGCCGCGTCGGGCGTGGCACATAGCCCACACACCGACAACTTAACCCTGCTCGTTTGATTTCTACGTCGGTGTGGGAGGTCTCTAATTATTAATATTCTGGAGAGGCAACTTTTCGAGACGTAAAGAACAATCAAATGACGACTGTGGCGCTGCTCTCTATTTGTCTGTGAACCGGTGAAACCTGTTCGTACTCGGCATACCTGAGCTCTGTATGTGAATTGTTGCATCTTGGATACTAAATTACAGTAAAGAATAATAAACCGGAACTTGACTACTTTATTTAATATTTAATTGGCGCCTTTTTTTAAAGAGTTTCATGTTGCTGCCACTGAGCTAACCGAGTGGTAATTTCCAGCCGTCAATACCTCGACGTGCGGCATTACAAAATGGCGCCTAACTGTGGGGCTGCAATATTATAAATATGGCAATAACAATGACGTACATCATTACAATCTGCTCGAACAGTCACATTCATAGGTTTGCCATGTTGAGAGTACAAAGTTCAAGTTTGTGCTTGACAACGGAGGTTAATTCCTTCCTGAGTTCAATATTTTTTAACGAGCTTTTCGAATTGCTTATTTTTAAAGTGGTTCAACACTGTTTACAACGCAACTGATGTAAAGAAAACTACTGATGACAAAACTTTTTATTAGAAANTTTAAAGTGGTTCAACACTGTTTACAACGCAACTGATGTAAAGAAAACTACTGATGACAAAACTTTTTATTAGAAAGATGCCGTCGATGTGGATAATTGAAGATCTCACTGATGTAATGTAATCATCGTACTTTAGTGCTTAGACCGCTTGCTTTCCGCTGTTGTAATTTGGGTTCGAGGTCCAGCGCATCCACGCCTGCACCTTAAATTCTTTTAGACTCCTTTCAGAAGGGAAGACCGGCTTATGAAAAATCACCTTTCTGTGTGCGCCTCATCTCCCCCTCCTCAAAAAAAACTGGGTAAGAACAGTTGGCCCATTCACAGAATTTCACTAACCTCGGTACGATTATAGTACTTAGTAAAGACAGTCTACTTTTTGTAATACACATTTACAAAATAGCGGCCATTTAGGTTAGTTAATGATTTGATGTCACATGTTAGAAACAATTCAACTGATTTAAGCCAAATGTTGTTTATTGAAATCGACAGAATGTAATTTACGCTTTACATTCAGAAAGGTATATCATTATTTGTGCACCATTCTAGAATATAGTATCACATTGAAAAAGTAAGCTGTTACATCATAAGTTGGAAACTGTAGTATACTTAACCGGTTCCCATCAAATTTGGATTACAAGTAGGCCTAATGCTGCAAACTTATCCGATTCAAATTTGTAGGTTACTTACGTTCAAAATGGATGTCTTATATAAATATTTTAGTTTAATTTGCTCTATCTACCAAACTGTTTCAACTAAGATTGACACATTGAAAGGATTTATTACAAGCATTGAATATGACTATACAAAGCCTTTTTGTCAGTTGTTTTGTAAGATAACGCAATGTGAAAAAAAATAAATATATTTTAGATCATATCTTGGGAGGTAATGAACCAGTTCCCACATAGAAGCCTTTCAATACTAGGAGATATACATNAAAAATATATATTTTAGATCATATCTTGGGAGGTAATGAACCAGTTCCCACATAGAAGCCTTTCAATACTAGGAGATATACATTAGTTGGATTTTAATAGAGGACATTCTTGTTTTTGAACCGATACCAAAACAGTACACTAATTTCAACAACAATAATTGCTTCCATTTCCTTTTGAATTAATTAAATTTACTGTAATTTCGAGATTCCAAGAGCTTATGATTTATCGTAACATTTTCTGTGTGCATATATACACATGTTTGTGTGTGTTGTTTCTTGATTGTCGAACACATTCTTTATGATTATTTGTTTTCTTGAGTGTAACAAAATTGGATTTGCTTTTTTCTCATTTCAAATACAATGTATGATCTGAGATCGGTAATCACAAAAAAATACAATAATATTTATACATGGCTAATTTTTATACCTAGTGCGCATTTATATTTTTCAAACATGTTATTGTGGTTATCATAGCTTGAAATTGTACCGATAAAATCTAATTATTCAGTATTAAATTATTATTTTGTACGTAATATTAATTTTCCAAGTAATTGTTTATGCGTGACGTTTATTTAACATAGATATAAACACGAATTCGCCTTATCTGTATGTATCATCACATTATCCCAGGCGGGGTTTGAACCCCGAAATGACTTGCTATGAGAACCTACAAGTACGCCCCTAGTTGCGGGGTACCCACGGACACGTCAGCCAAGATCGTTGGCTCTTATGTTAGAAATCTCGCCACCCCCTCACGTGTGATAGAGGCTAGCCAAGCAGTAGAGTTAAGCACCTAAGCTTGCGCAACTGAGGCAACCCAGCATTACAGAGGCGCATAGTTCGGCCATGGGCCGAGGAATTGCACTAGAGAGCAAAGCTCCACCCAGGAGGAGGAGCTCGCAGCCTGCACCCCTGTACTCCAGACGAGTCCGCGGGCAGGTAGAATATATGGCAGTGCACCGCCGAGGAATGTCAGTTGTTCTCCAGTTCATCTCCAGTAGCTTGCTCCACCACCTCGTGTGCTGGGGCTCTCTTCTGACCCCTACATATTCACGACCTACCAGAAGCTCTTTACGACTTGCACCAGCAACCCCCGAAGAAGTCTTCGAACCCCTTAAACAGCCTACCCTTCTGGTAACGGCAACCACAACACCCACTACCTTTCTGGTTTTGGTCCTCGAAGTCCTACTGGACAATGGCATTGAGATAGTTAAGGGACAGTTGCTATTATAGCTACCTAACCGCATCTGCTCTTGTTCAGGTTAGACCCAGGTCCCCTTCACCTGGTTTACGTAGTTTACTTTCGTTCAGTTCCTGATTAGTTAGGAGGTAGTACGGGACACTGTGTCTATTCCTCATGGAATAAATGTGTTTTCTCTCAAACCTCTGAGTGCTGATTCTAGGGTGACTGATTCTATTCTCTGTAGACGTCAGCCCACCAGGGTAAAGCAGGAGACCAGGAGACCATATCGATGACAAAGCAAATACCAAACCTAGAGTAGGACTGTGGGCTCCCTTAATTCTGCATATGTACATCGTAAAACACACCCAGTCGACGGCCACCTGTAATGTGCACCGGGTGTGCAGTAAGGCAGAGCCACAGCCATTAGCAACACAATCCAAAGGCTGTCAGTCAGCTAACTCAGCCTATTCATTTTATCCACCACTCTGAACTGAGGCTGGAAGGAGAGATAGATTGATTCTGGAGGACTGCCCACCTTTGGACATACATCCAATGTTGTTGTCGGACTTCCGGGTAAACCCACTGCTCCAACCACCGCGCTAAATTATCACCATTCGCGTACGATTGTGGTTGGCTCGGCCTGGGCTTGGTTCTACATCTAGCTAGGGAACCGCTCTCCTCTTGTGAGGCCGATATTTGTACCTATCTGTATGCCGTACACCCAAAGGAGTGGTACGAAGTGGCAGGAAAGGAAGGCACCTGCGGCCTCCAAAGCCAACGGTAGCTGTAACCCAGTCCCAACTGTACTTTGCAGTATGACACCCCGGGAACGAGCTCAACCCATCTGCCAGCTGGAGAGGCCTCACCTCCCAGCTCCCTCCCACTCCTTATTTCAGCCCCCAATCAAGACACCCGGCCGACTACACCCAATTGTCACTGATTTCCATCAGGAATGTCCCTGGTTCCAGTTTCGCCAGACCAGCAGCCCTCCCCGGACTTAACGCAGCAATGCTAGCCGCGGTACCACCATCGCTCCAGGTCAGGGCACTTGTTCCAGTCAACTCCAGCAGCAGCAGCTGCTGCTGGGTTAGCAGCCATCCTGGGCCACCTCCAGCACAGGTAAACTCGTTAATGTGTGCCACCCAATACGCAGGACCACTAAGTCCACATTTGACTTTATACTGTGCCGTCAAGACGCATGTCCTGTATTATATACCGGATGGGGCCCGGTCAGCCATTAATGTCTGCCTGTTGAATCACCAGTGTCTCTAACCGACACGTCAAAATCTTGTCCGACCACGACGTCATGCGTCATTATAGTTAAATTAAGGTCACTGTAAAGTGTCAACATTTGTCAGCCTATGTGGACAAACAATTGTGTTTACGCTTGAAAAATATTTAAAATTTCTTAAATACCAAACTTTATATAAATAAGTTTACAAGTGATTATCAAATTTATATTATTAAAAATCAAGTATACTGTACAGAATTAACTATTTCCTGTTGATTAGCCTATGTTATGTATACTGCTACAAGTGTTTATTTTGTGTCGTATATATTGTGTTATATTGTAATTACCGTTACAACATTTTTTGACTTTGTTTATGGCTTTCAGCCTAAAAATAATTTTATAAAGAATTTACATATTTTTGAGCAAGTCATATTAAAAGTATGGTCCCTGCATGATCATTTTAAATCCATTTTTAAGATGACGTGTATCGATCTGCTTCTTAGGCCAAAGAGACTGGAATGAGAATAGAACCGAGCGTCTTGGTATAAACAAGTTGAATTTTCAAAATGGGTGTGCATAATGAAATATTGTATGTTCGAAGCTCAGGGACTGTGGTGGAGCAGACTGGGTAGATTCTCAGTAGGCCTACTGAAAGCTTTCGAAACAAGTATTAAAATTATTATGATGGCATGATTGCACTGCGTCCGTTGCCGATCATGAAACTAAATAAAAATTGCACACACACACAACTCAGCAAGATGAAAAACAGGAAAACCCTTTCAACACTTAGACAGATAATTAGGAAAAGCTGTTACCTTGTCAATAGAAAATAAATATGTATCTAATTAAAACGACAAAAATACTGACGAGCAACTTATTATACAAAACAGGACAGACAAAAAAAAAATATCAGTGGACACAAGATAAACAATAGAAACTCAAAACACACAAAAATAGGACAAAAATCATTATGAAACATAGATAAGCCAACAGAGAGAAGACAGAATGATAAAAAAATGATAACACAAAAAATCACAATTACAATGTCAGTGTATTTTTCGAGCTAGTCCAAATTCTTTTAACCTTTAATTCATTCCGACGTCACTCCATACTAGGCTGGCCCACATTGTTACGTATACCGGCGAAATATTGACTTCAAAAAGAGCATACTAACCGTTGCTATAAGGCGAAGACTTACGCGTTCTACTTACGTAAATTGAACATCTGAAGTCTGTAGTTGTATGCCAAGACAGAGNCTATAAGGCGAAGACTTACGCGTTCTACTTACGTAAATTGAACATCTGAAGTCTGTAGTTGTATGCCAAGACAGAGATTTTCTGTGAAGCAGATTACAGTAAAACAAAATTACGTTTGCATAATATGGCTGGTTGTATAATATCGAAAAGNAGATTTTCTGTGAAGCAGATTACAGTAAAACAAAATTACGTTTGCATAATATGGCTGGTTGTATAATATCGAAAAGCATGGTGTGAGTAGAAATAGCGTAAACTTATCATCAAACAGTAACAATTCCCACATTTTAATCCTCCAATAAATCATGTTTACTCGTATGCAGGGCGAGATTTAGGCCTAGGCAATCCAGGCAGTTGCCTAGGGCGGCAGCTTCTGCATTGGGTGGGGTGGACTGGGAGAGTTTTTCCAAAAATAACTTGCGTACATTCAAATCCACAAAGGGAAACATATTTAAAAAAAAAAAAAATTGGATCTTACTAGAAACATATAAAAATGCACAGGAGTAGTATTAGTTGCACAAAAGAAAATGTGGCNAAAAAAAAATTGGATCTTACTAGAAACATATAAAAATGCACAGGAGTAGTATTAGTTGCACAAAAGAAAATGTGGTGTGTAAATTAAGATGCCATGCATGCATGCATTACAATGGTTCTGTTTTTTCTTGTAGTGTTACAGTAATTTCATTATACATTTTTGCACATTTTCTTATTATTGAAAATAGATTTTGTCATGGGTGGATGGGAGGAGATAGCAATCATTCTGCCTAGGGTGACAATGTGTCTAAATCCAGCCCGGTGCATATACAGTAGTGTAAAATAAACGTANAAAAAAAAATTGGATCTTACTAGAAACATATAAAAATGCACAGGAGTAGTATTAGTTGCACAAAAGAAAATGTGGCGTGTAAATTAAGATGCCATGCATGCATGCATTACAATGGTTCTGTTTTTTCTTGTAGTGTTACAGTAATTTCATTATACATTTTTGCACATTTTCTTATTATTGAAAATAGATTTTGTCATGGGTGGATGGGAGGAGGTAGCAATCATTCTGCCTAGGGTGACAATGTGTCTAAATCCAGCCCGGTGCATATACAGTAGTGTAAAATAAACGTANTAGCAATCATTCTGCCTAGGGTGACAATGTGTCTAAATCCAGCCCGGTGCATATACAGTAGTGTAAAATAAACGTAAATTGTGAAAATAACATTTTTTTAAAATGAAATATTAATTTATTTGAAAATTTTGACATTTTTTAAAGAAATTATGCCCTAGATGGGCATACAAGTCCTCCCCTTGTTGCCAAAAGAAAAAAGCCTAAACACATCACTCTGGAAAAAATTTCAGTGAGCATGGAGTTAATTTTTACTGGTTTCTTGCCGGAAAATAAGAAGGTTTATCATTTAAATATTAACTTCTTATCACAGGTCCATTACCCAGTCCTCAGTCTTTATTCACATGTGACATAAGGGCCTAATGCAACTACAGTTAGCTTGGTTCCCTTTTCCTCTGACCCATGTGCAATGTAATCAGGTGACAGTAAGGCGACACATGACCTCTAGCGACAAAGCTGCGCGTGCATTCTCCTGATTGGTACTACTGTAGTGTAGCCTAGTGACCATGGAGCACAGACTGCGTGCCTGGTACTCGTAGACTGGTGCGTGATGAAACATATGGCTAAGGCAAAATCCAGTTTTTAAATATCTTGTCCTAAAATGAACTATTTTATCATCTCAGGTTTTTGTGGTCTTGCCTTTAGAAATCACACGCGCTGATTGATGTAAATTGTAATAAGCTTGGAATATTTCCAATTTAAAAGATTATGTTTTAAGAGTTTGGCACATAAATAGAAATGGGTGTTCGTAAACAACAGACACATACAGTAATTTCTAGAACTAAATACTAGGGATGTCAAACTCGATTCTAAGATTCATCGATACCCGCAATTCTTTAAGTCTCTTATAATTGAGAATCGGAAGACCAAGAATCAAAGCATTAAAAACCAATTACTACAAACACATAACTTGATTTATGCCAGTAATTGAACCACTCTTGGAAAATTATTTTGTGTGTGAAAATATGAGATGGAGAAATAATCTGTAAATAAAACTGTACTGGCTGTGTTCAAATTCATAATTTAGTATATTAGTATTTAGTAGCTTCAGTTTAGTCATGATTTGGTACTTTTTTATTTTAGCAAGTTTTGTTGCATACTAAATACTAAAATACCAAGTACATCATCATTTTGTCGACTAATTCAGGTGACGTGACCTTTTAGTAAACTAAAAAGTGCCAATTCGAACACGGCCTCACTTTTTGCGTGACCTATACTTTTCTCACTCGAATAAAAAAAAAGTTTAGGAAACCTACTACACAGCGGATGATTTCAACATTACTGTGGCAAAGGACTTATATAAAGAACGTAGTACTTTATTAATTTGTACGTGTCAGAAACTAACTTTTTATTTCACTCATGGAATGTTCACTTTTGCACTTTTTGTGCCTTCATGTGGCTTTGATATGACGTTTCTTCGTTCACAACATTGTAAATTACGTGCACATACTTCACTGTTTGCGTTATGACTTGGTAAGGGATGAGAAGAAATTGCATTTTTACAGTTGTAATATTTCCGAGAAATAAATTTAAAAAATAATATTATCGTAAAAGGAAATTAAATTTCTTGACATCTTACAGCTTTGGAATGACCATCTGGCGTCTGCCATGGTTGTTTACTAGACTACTAGCTCTGTTGGTTTAATTCCGCTGCAAAGCTGTTGGTACTCAAGGAAATAAGCCATGCCATTTCAAAAACAAACAAGAAAAACATTTCCATGCAATTGTTTGAAAAAATGAGTTGTGTAAGTAACTGTCTTACAAACAAAATGCCAAATAAAGTATGTGCTAAATGCCTTTATATGTAAATACAATAATGGAAATTTATTTTCAGCTCCGCCCAAAATTTTCTTGGCTCAATCAAAATCTTTAATCTCGCCCAACTATGTTTTGTTTATGGTAAACACCAGTCTGTTGCCCTGTTATATTGTTATCAATCTACAGTGTCTATCAGTTGCATGTGACAAAAATTTCCTTTTGTTGTAAAACATAATGTGTTTTCATTGTGCTATTCTTGCAAACTTTCTAATATTTCCATGTGTTGGTGAACATTTATCATGGCAAGTAAGGTTTGGAAATATTTTTGAATAAACTATGTAAACAATATATGTATATATATATATATATATAAATAAATAATATATGGTTTCAATATTATCTCATATGCCTCTTTTGAACTGTTTGGAATTTCATATGAATATGCTCCCACTGTTTGTGTTATATTATTTATGTTAGTAATAGCCCTACTACTTATGTAGGCGTAGTTTAAATAATTAAATTTCACACCCTCCTATGCAGTAATTAGTTGTGTAAAGTAATTGTCTATGACTAAAAGAATCGCAATGTTTGGAATCGAGAGTGGTATCGGCATCGGCATCGGCATCGAGATAGAGAAAATCGAGGAAAAGTGGAATCGTTACATCCCTACTAAATACACTATTTATCGTATTGTAAGCCACTTTTTCTTTTGCCTATTTGATATCTTCGGAATTACCCCTCAGCTTAGAATCAGGACCAGCAATATTATTTATAGTTCTGGACTGTGTAAAAAAATGGGTATTAGATATTTACCAGCATCATTACAGGCCTAACAGTAAACTAATCTCATGGTCTTAGTTATTAAAGATGTACAATTATTCTGTCAAATGCACTGCACAGTGGCCAAGTGCTCTGCCGGGTTTGACCTTGACATACTGCAATCACGAAGTACGTGACAGTATGCAGCTGTGGCACTGTGCTGCTAGTATTATTTCCGGTTCCTTCGTAGACTGCAGAAATTTTATCAAGTTAATTATATCCCAAAATAGTTTTGTCAACCACATATTTGAAAGCAAATGATTTTGCCTTGAAATGCAATAAATCTGAAATAGTTATTATTTCATTCAAAGGCATCTTCTTTTAATTGATGTTGTGAACGCTTCGTTCATCTGTTACCAAACTCTTAGCATGCCCTTGTAGTGTGATTTTTATCTAATTTTGACATCTGCATGATGCTTCCAATCACAAAGCGCAAGGGTAACGTCTGACATTGAACGAGTTTACAAGGGGGATAATGTGGAACACCTTTTTAAGTGTCACGTGCATGTTTAGTGGTCAAGATAATAACTTTTATTGCGAGATGTTATTTGATTGTTTTCCGAACTGCCATTACAGCAAACCGCTTGAACTGAATTCCTTCATTTCTCTCTTTGTTAAGCACTACGCTTTTCCCACTGTCTTGGCACACTTCCTTTCCCTTTGAACTGCCTCATCGTTTTGTCCTCCCATCCCTGCTCTCTATACTAACATTTCTTCTCTGCCTCCTTATGTGTGCTGTGAGNTGCCTCATCGTTTTGTCCTCCCATCCCTGCTCTCTATACTAACATTTCTTCTCTGCCTCCTTATGTGTGCTGTGAGCACATTGCTCCTGTGTACTGCCTGGTCAGTAACCTCTCCACTTACTCTATGCTGTTCAAGCCTGCATGGGACATTCAAAATTTGGCTTGTATTCAGTGTCATATTATTTTATTTTTAAGAGGGTTTAAAACTTTGGGTTCAGCTTGCATTTGGTGTCAGCTTACACNTGCCTCATCGTTTTGTCCTCCCATCCCTGCTCTCTATACTAACATTTCTTCTCTGCCTCCTTATGTGTGCTGTGAACACATTGCTCCTGTGTACTGCCTGGTCAGTAACCTCTCCACTTACTCTAAGCTGTTCAAGCCTGCATGGGACATTCAAAATTTGGCTTGCATTCAGTGTCATATTATTTTATTTTTAAGAGGGTTTAAAACTTTGGGTTCAGCTTGCATTTGGTGTCAGCTTACACTCAATTATATTCGGTATGGAAACTTACAGTAGCCACTATCAACATAATAGATGTGACATCGGGTTTTCCACATGTAAACACACAGAAGCAGAGTTATTTTCTTGCTTTCAAAGGTATGTAAGCAAATTCATTTTTGAACACAATTAATTGGCAAACATGTTCATATTGCACACTGCGGACTGTCCATCTTTTGCTTCCAAACCAAAAAACTAGTAGAAGGGTCAAGACTAGAAATTGAGTCAAACTAACAAAGATCAACATGCCATTCCAATTGGATTTTTTTCCAGTAGACATTGAGTTACTGAACGTTCAAATCGAGTCACAGTGCTTTTAGGTTATAAAGAAACAAATATCACACCTAAAAATCACCTTTGTGTTAGGCTAATAAATAATTTAATGTTGCTAAACTTCTACAATTGCACCAGAATGAACACAATAACCTTGCTTCATGCATTGACACTTGGTTGATGTTTGTGATGTTCAGTATATACTGTTGCAATAAATCCAGATGACGCATAACACTTGAGCTTTTCCGACAATGAGATTGTGAAGTGCTCATGCACAATTGTCTGTGGTTGTTTGTTTGTTGTTGTGTATTTACAATTGATTGTGTTAACAGATCAATGATCAGTATTACTGATTTTCCACAAAAACTGAGGCAGAAATATAGAGTATATTTAATAGTATTAGTTTTTCATTACAACATTTTTTTCACCTGATGATAAAACAATATTCGATGTAATAAAATACTATTTAAGGAAATTTATGACTAAATTAAAGCCCTAGTCAAATGTACAAACTTTATGAAAATTTATATTTTATGCATAAACATTCCGTTTAGCGGTGATGGAAGTGGACTAAAATCCCCGGACGAAAGATGATGGCACAACCTTACATGTGCACCAGAGCTGGTGTGATAACAAAGGCAAACTGAAGTGAATGGACACTGACACTATACAAAATGTCAGTATATGCATGTTTCTGGGTTTTATTGTTAGTGACCTCAAAGAAGTTCAAGTATCAGTATTGTATATGCTAAAAAAAAATACCCCTTAAAAAAAATTGGGACTTGGAAATGGATGGACATTATATTTGCGACTTAAGCAATTTAGCTTCTCGGCAAAGCGCTTCCTCTTGCAGGCTGTGTGGCCCCAGGTAACATATTACACAACCGGAAACTGTCATGGTAGACATGTACAGTCTCGGCACGACACAAAAACATACAACCATGCAACATATTTAAACATGAAAAGCCCTTTATCTCCGGGCACGTAACACCTTCAGCATAAATATACATAAATATGGTGAACTTGCCATTATTTTGCTAATGTAATTACTGATTTAAAAACCTGTTTATGAAAAAAATGAATGACTACTAATACTAACAAAAACTTCAAATGTGAACGCTTTGTCCACTCACCTTGCGATATGCTGACATACCAGCCTGAAAGCTACCTACCCACTCTATCCCTGTAACAATTATCCTATTTTTTTATATCAGCATTATGCTGCTGACATTAGCATTCCTTCCATGTCATTCGCTCAGTGGCAAAAAGGAAAAAAAAGTGCTGTGAATTGTTTAACCAGGCAAAGAATTAATTTTGTGGTTATTATTATAAACTAGTCCCAGAATTTTTTTCTTCATAAACCATGACTATAAGAGGGGGAGGAAGTTGTAAGGGGCAGGCGTTATTCCTGTATACATACGGTACAAATTTACGTTTATGGTGGAAACTCAATTTTTACTCGAAAATTTTATGCTGAACGCGACTTGACTTGACTGAAATTTCATACAACTTGATTCGACTCAACTCAAAGCTATAAAAATAAAACTCGCACATCACTACCAAAAGCATTTTTACCCCTCCACCTAACTTTTTGGAGTATGTGTTCTTCAACCACCGGGCTGTGGCTTGGTAATAGGTCATGACATCAATTACATCAGGCTGTAAAGTTTTTAAAATGTTTAACATAATTCTTTTTTTTCTTCTTCAGTGTTGATTTACTTTTGAACCCTATGTGTTATTTCTTGTGTAATATTCTGAACGTGAGAATTTAAGTTTATTTCACGCCGACATGTTCAAAATTTCCTTAATTTCAGTAAATTTTATTAGCTTTAAGTGAGGGTAATCACAGACACATCTTCCCCACCAGCTACCATGGACATTTCCATTGTTTTCTGAAGGATGTTTTTCACATTACAAAGCATGACTGAAATACATGTGTTTTGTAATGAAATTTCTTTGAAAAACCATATTTCACGTCGTTCATATGATTCCGTCTGCAAAATAAGTAACTTCTATTAACAATTTAACGTAGTCCGTACGCCTTATTTGAATCATTTTATTTCACACCTTCACAAAATTATTTTAAAACTATTCTACCTTATTTTAAAAATCAGAAAATTAGTATCTTAATTTATTAAGTAAGATAAATAGTATGACATTTTTTAAGATATATACTATGAATGGCATGGCTCTAGAAACTAAAATTATTATTCAAACAAATAGTACAGTTGCACAAAAATTTTTTTCAGGCAAAAAATTGATGCCACAGTCAACTCTCATTTCTAAGACCCCTGTCTCTTGAAATAACAACCCAACCTTTATTTTTAATTTAATTCAAAAGATTTTTCCAATAATTACCTCCTCAAAATAACAACCCATTTCTTTGGAACCATAAAAGGCCTTAGAATCAAGAGTTTGGTATACTTAATTCTAAGCTGCGCACCCTTTTTTTCAAAAATATTTCCGAAAAAAGTTGGTTTGGAATTGAGTAAATACGGTAATACTAAACTATTTATACTGTAAAAGATAAACATTTGTTGGAATAATATTCAGTAAAATTTTTTTGGTGTGTGTCTTATAGACGATTTGGATAAATATTATGTTTACAGTAAATATTGTTTTGACCTAATTTGTCATGCAGTGTTATATTTTAACATAATTTTGTTAATTGCAACTTGCAAATTATTTTTCATTTTTATATTAACATAATTTTTAATGGTAGTTTTGCACCACCCATCCATTTGATTAGTAATAGTATTTTCAGTACTTATAACCTAAATACTTAAATATTCTTTTCCAAAGAGCTTTTGTGTTGTAAATTTCTGCTAATAACTTGTGTCGCTTATTTTGAGGCATCCCTTAGCACCAGACGTAATGTTAATTAGCATGATGTCAAGATTTTCCCAGGTGATGCCAATTTTTTTTTGTTGCCGGAGGGGCATCTAAGCATCCATAAACAAGTTGTGTGGATCGTTTAAACAGTTAACTTAACTTTTGAGCAGCTTAAGAACATTTCACTTATAAATTAGTGTGATACGATCCAGTGGTCCGGTCGGTCTATGAACCCTGAGACATATTCAAAGTATTTAAAGTTATTTTTAGAATAAACAGTACAAGAGATAAAAAGTTTTAGAGATTTTAAGACGAGCGACATTTTTTCATGAAGCAGTGAATTAGAAACCCCATTTCCTATGTATGTGAGACTTATATTAATTTTTTGCATAAGAATTAACACTTTAAATTATTTTTTTTGGACTGACATAGGCATTAAGCAGCACTGTGATTTTTCCTAATTTTTTAGATTTTCACCACTTAAATACATTTTGTAAGTATCGTGGTAATTTGAAGCTATTAGACACATTATCCAATTTTGAGTTATATTTTGGCAGTAGTAAGTTTTGATACAGAGGCAGCACATTAATTTGTTCACAACAAATTTAATTTTAAGAGAATTTTTCATTTAATAAATACAAGTAAAATTCATCCTTTCTTTCATTTTATCAGTAGCTAGAGTAACTTTTAAACATTATCCTGAGTACTTTGTCAACTTTTTCATGTTTTATGTCATATGAGTGTTTATTTGTCTTTTGCAAGTGTAAATGTTAATGTCTTATGTCATTTGTCTCGCACACCAAGGAAATGTCACCAACACTGAATACCGCTGATTTCAGTAGGGCTTAAAATCTCTCTCAAAAATAAGAAGTAATTTAATTTATTATATTTATTTATCACAAGTATATTATTACTAAAATTAATTCATTTCATCATTCATATTGTTTGTAATGACGCAGTATTATTAATTTTCGGGACGAGTGTTTAATTTTCTTTCGCTTTGCCAAGCTTCATATTTTTTGTTAGCGGGTTCAAAATTAAAGCTGCGGTGGTTCGTTTATCGTGGTATATCATTATCGGACATACGTTTGCTGTTTTCAAAGTTTTAGTTTTTGTTATATGCGCCAACATTAGATTAGCTTTTTCAGACTACGTCGACAAGTTTTGTACGAGAAGTTTGTTTAGCTTTATCTTGACGGCGCAGTTAAGCAGACTACGCAGTGTGGATAGCATGCGTGGCAGCCCACGCCAGGCCCTTATCTAAGGAGAGGGGGGTGATAGGCAGCACAAGTACTCGTATGCCTGTCGCCATAGAAGTCAGTCATCTGAAGTCAGTCGTCAACCAGTGCTTGCCTAGGCCGCGTCGGGCGTGGCGCTAACCACCACACTGGCAAACTTGAACTTGCTAGATTATTTCTCCACCAGTGTGGGAGGTCGCTACCTTTGTTTTTCTTCTGGCAAGTTTTTATGACATGAATAATTCGTAAACGACTGTGGCGCTGCTATGCACTTGTCTGATTATCTGAAACCTGTTCGTACTCGGCATACCTGAACTCTGTATGTGAACTGTTGCATCTTGGTTAATGACGATCCACACGTGGGGCACAACATTACAAAATGGCGCCCAACGTGGGGCGCCATTTTGTAATGTGGCACGCGCACAGTTATAGCCGGCTTTATAATCTTGCAGCCACACAGTTAGACCGCCATATTTGTTATGCCGCACATCAAGGTATTGACAACTGGAAGTTGCCACTCTGCTATAAATTACCACTCGACTAGCTCAAGAGGGAATAACACGAGACTCTTTGAAATGGACGCCAATTAAATATTAAATGAAGTCAAGTTCTGGTTTATTTGTTCTTTACTTTAATTTATCAACCAGGCTGCAACAGTTCACGTACAGAGTTCAAGTATGCTGAGTACGAACAGGTTTCAGATAAACAGATAAGTGCAGAACAGCGCCACAGTCGTTTACGAATTATTCATGTTATAAATACTTGCTTGAAGAAAAACGAAGGCAGCGACCTCCCATACTGGCAAAGAAATAATCTAGCAAGTTCAAGTTTGCCGGTTTGGGGGTTAGCGCCACGCCCGACGTGGCCTAGGTGAGCACTGGTTGACGACTGACTTCAGACGACTGACTTCAGACGACTTCTATGGCGACAGGTACACAAGTACTTGTGCTGCCTATCACCCTCTTCTCCTCAGATAAGGGCCTGGCGTGGGCTGCCACGCACGCTCTCCACACGTTATCAAAACTGCGTCGTAGTAAAAGATTATCGAACTTGTCGGGCAAACTGTCGACGCAGTCTGAAAAAAGCTAATCTAATTTTGACACGTAACAAAAACTCCAACTTTCTGAAACGGCAACCGGATGCCTGATAAACGTTAAATGGCAAACGTATGTCCGATAGCGATATACCACGAGAAAAAAACCATCGCAACTTTAATTTTGCAACCCGATAAAAATATTATGAAGCTTAGCAAAATGAAAGAAAATGAAACACGTGTCCTGATAATTAATAATACTGCGTCATTACATGTTAATACTTGTTTACCAGTGTTTCTTGTCTGGAATATTGTGATTTAAGGAAATTTGCACACATATATTCCATATTGCAGGATTTTTACTTCAAAACAGCATCTTGTTGACATGAGATGGTTTTGAAAATAAAATAGTGGAAATCAGAAATAAGCTCCATTATGTGTAAATGACTATGATTAGTATATAATTACCACATTAGTAATGTTGTGATTAAAATAACTATAATGTGCTTACTGTAATGGGAATAATAAAATTTAATTATAATTTCATGTTTATTTCACTTTTGAGAAGAAATTGTGATCTAATTGGAAGTGCACTTCTGGGCATGTATTTATTAGGTGTTAAACCTGTAAATGATTTAATTTTTACATTAACANTCTAATTGGAAGTGCACTTCTGGGCATGTATTTATTAGGTGTTAAACCTGTAAATGATTTAATTTTTACATTAACATTTTCCTGGTGTTACAGATATGTTTGGGACGGTTGTTGGGCAGTCCCGGAGGTCTT
Source organism: Clitarchus hookeri (assembly GCA_002778355.1). Classification (NCBI taxonomy): domain Eukaryota; kingdom Metazoa; phylum Arthropoda; class Insecta; order Phasmatodea; family Phasmatidae; genus Clitarchus; species Clitarchus hookeri. Next base: position 493,521 of record NQII01001227.1, read on the forward strand.
TGCCAGCCGTCACTGGGTGTAAACTTAGAGGACAAAACCATAAAGGCAAAAGAGCAAGAAGAAGCAGAAGCCGAACTGAAGGATCATCAGATTTTGAAATTAGACATGATTAAAGGAGCTCTGAGAACAGCCCTCATTCTCAGACTGAGGTCAGTGCAGATACCTTAAGGTATGTTTTTCAGAGAGATAATGGGTGGCTTAGGTGAAGCTGTGTAATAATATATTTTTTGTTTTTTTTTTTTATAATTTTGTCTCAAAAACAGTAATTTTATAACTGATTTTTAATCTCGTAACTTGTTTTAACAGAAATTAACATTATTAATTCATTTACTTTTTTCATAGCATTTTTTATGAAAAGTAGTCATATTATTATTTATTCTTAATCTTGAAACTTCTTGTAACAGAAATGAACATTATTACCATAATTGCATGAATCTAAGATGCCATTGGTTCAAAGCTTTTCGGTGAAAATTCAGGGGAAAATATATATATAAACATATTAAATTACAGGTTACACCACCACTTCAGTAGGAAATTTCATTTCTCTCTCAAAGAATTTTGAAGTTTAATTTTGCCTTTGATAGAAATAGTTTTCCATCAAAACAAATATATTTCACTCTCGAAAATGATAGTATTGTGCTTTTGGAAGTAAATATAATTGCATTGTATACTTCTCTCCAGCAGTGCAAGTTTGATTCATTGATTTCAAATAGTTTACCAGCTGCTGTATTTCTGTTACGTTCTACAAAAATAATCACATCTTTTTCAAAGAAAAAAATAATCTACACGTTTCCCTGTCGCTGTAAATTAAGCATTGCACTTTAATTCTATTCTTCAACAAATATGACATATGTAGAAAACTGAATAGTAATGTAAATCACAGCTATTTATTTTGCAGTATTTTTGACTGCATTTTTAAAAGAATATTGTAACTGTAATTCAAATTTTTGAGCTATACCATTCACAAATTGCTTTCATTTAAAAATCATTTGTAAACTATTTTCTAGAAGCAGTATATCTCGTGAAATTCTACGATAATGTGATAGATTGCCGCAGGCTGTAGTTGCCGCATGATCTGCTAGATAGCTTCGTTGTTACTCCAACATGCAGTTGCTACGCTTGCTACGAGATGGCTGCACTGTTACTCCATGTGCAGTTCCTAGATTTCCCGCTAGATAGCTAGTAGCACTGTTCAATACAGTTAAAGAAAAATGCCTTGCCCTATATCCTGTTTTTGCAAAGACACATTAACACATCGTCTTGATCTGCTACCATGGAAATTTCTGTGTTTTGTGGAGGATGTTTTTCATGTTACAGAGCATGATTGCAATATGTTTTAACATGTTTTGTTACAAAATTACTGNGTTTTGTGGAGGATGTTTTTCATGTTACAGAGCATGATTGCAATATGTTTTAACATGTTTTGTTACAAAATTACTGTGAAAAACAATATTTCATGTTTTGCATACAATTTCACATGTAGAACAAGTAATTTGTCTAGTATGCACATCTTACTTACATAAGTATATTTAGGACCTTCTCGGAAATTTTTTAAAACCAACGCATGTTGGCCGGGATGCCTGGCGCGTCACCTAGTCTACAGGGGAGCTTTTTTATTCTGGTTCAGGCCGAGAATCTTGGCTGGTCTTATGGGCTTATTACTGTGGGTGTGCCTTGGCTCGGAGGGAGCCGTTGTACAGAGTCGGCCTGGTCGGGCAGCGGCAAGCTATGTAGGCAACTACAGCTACGTTGTTAGCAGTGGATGCTGGCTTACCACCTGTAGACCGGCACTGTGGNGGCAAGCTATGTAGGCAACTACAGCTACGTTGTTAGCAGTGGATGCTGGCTTACCACCTGTAGACCGGCACTGTGGCTGACCGTAGGCAGGATGTGGTAGGTGACTATCCGGGCCCAGTCCGGGGGCGGTTGGCGTATGGCGGGATCTGGCTGGTCCTCTGTGGCTGCTGGGCTATGGTACTGGGTTACGGGTGGCGGTGGCAGGTGGCGTTGATCAGTAGTGGGTGCAGGTGAGGCCCAGGCCCACGGGTANATAGGAGCTGTAGATGCCTTCTTATTGGCCCTCTTAGTCCATCCTCGGGTGATTGGCATGGGGTTAGGTACTAAGCAAGAGGCAGGTGACAGAAATTCCCAAGCTAGTGTACCCAAATGCAATGTCACGCCGCGTCAGTTCTAGCACTCCAACCGGCGAATCTCACGCCGTGGATGGAGCAGGTTAGCTAACTTGGGGTGGCGCTAAAGCTTTGTTGTGAGCTGCTTAGAGGCTACCGGGTCACACCTTGTCAGGCCTGGCACTCCAACCGGCAAATCTCGCATGGTGGTTGGAATTGGTTAGCTTACTCTGGTGGTACAGTTGCTTCCTCATGAAATGTACCTAATAGGGGTTTTACCGTACGTGTTTGCCTAGTGCCTTCGCACACTAGGCCCACAGTATGGATGGCCGGTGCATTGTGGTGTTTATGATGTACGTACTACTCGGTTAATGGAGCCTGCAGTCCTATTCTAATATTGACAATAGTTCGGCAAGATGTGGTCACCTGCCGCTCTCTTGGGGTACGGCGTTTACAGGGGGGTTGAGAGGTACAAATCACCCTTGGAATCAGAACACAGTGCATAGACTTGGCAGAATAAACATGGTGACCCGTACTATCTCCTAGGCTTTCGTAGTTACCAAGCAACTAGTTGAAGTTACGNACTTGGCAGAATAAACATGGTGACCCGTACTATCTCCTAGGCTTTCGTAGTTACCAAGCAACTAGTTGAAGTTACATTGCTGACAGGTGAAGGGGATCTGTTGAAGCAAAGAGCAAGTCTAGAACAACTAATAAAGCAGTCATGAAAACGACTCAAATCCTACTGTCGCTTAGTGTGGTCCTGAAGGGACAGGGATAAGCACTCCCATGTGGAGTGTGTGTCTCAGGGGGTTGAAGCAAGCTTTGCTGATAGGAGATCTGGTNACTTGGCAGAATAAACATGGTGACCCGTACTATCTCCTAGGCTTTCGTAGTTACCAAGCAACTAGTTGAAGTTACGTTGCTGACAGGTGAAGGGGATCTGTTGAAGCAAAGAGCAAGTCTAGAACAACTAATAAAGCAGTCATGAAAACGACTCAAATCCTACTGTCACTTAGTGTGGTCCTGAAAGGACAGGGATAAGCACTCCCATGTGGAGTGTGTGTCTCAGGGGGTTGAAGCAAGCTTTGCTGATAGGAGATCTGGTNGGACAGGGATAAGCACTCCCATGTGGAGTGTGTGTCTCAGGGGGTTGAAGCAAGCTTTGCTGATAGGAGATCTGGTTGAGACAGAGAGCCCTAGCACAGCAGTGGTAGGGCGAGCTGCTGGGTTGCCAAAGCAGAGGAAGCCAATGCGATGACAACTCGGCGTCAACTGGCGTTCTGAGGGCTCGTCTGGCCCTAAATATTGAATGGAGCCTTCCTTTGGTTTCCTTCGGGCATCTTCGGATGGTTGGCTCCTCCCTGGTGGGTGGCGTCATCCTCTTGCTGCGCTTTCNCCTTTGGTTTCCTTCGGGCATCTTCGGATGGTTGGCTCCTCCCTGGTGGGTGGCGTCATCCTCTTGCTGCGCTTTATTGGTGAGGGTTGGAAATGGAGTAGCTCTGGGTTGCGGGTGGTATCATGATGCTCCTTTAGGGGCAGGCTGGCTTCGTTCATGGTGGCGAGTCAGGCGCATGATTGACGTGCGNGGTGGTATCATGATGCTCCTTTAGGGGCAGGCTGGCTTCGTTCATGGTGGCGAGTCAGGCGCATGATTGACGTGCGTATTTATTGTTACTGGCAATGGCGTGTAGTAATCATCTTCGGGACATAGCAGTTTGGGTTTGATCTCCAGCGTGGGTGTCGTGGCTTCCCATGGGCCGAGTTGAAGTCGTAGATTCATACACAGTATNGTTTGGGTTTGATCTCCAGCGTGGGTGTCGTGGCTTCCCATGGGCCGAGTTGAAGTCGTAGATTCATACACAGTATATTGCCAACTACGTGTCGTGCATCAAAACTTATCTACATTATTTTAAAAATCAGAAAATTAATAATTTAATTTATTAAGATATATACCAGGGCTGCTACTGACTCTGAACATGAATTCTAAATCCAGCCAATAAAAATTCTGGGAAATCCTGGTAACATTAACCGTAAATATCCTGAAAAATCCAGGTCCGGGTTACATACTGAAAGTCATTAGCAAATTATTTGTTGCTGAATTAACACACTAATTTTTGTGCAGTTGTAACGAAAGTTTGATGTTATGTCACTTTCAAGAAACACATTTAGTACCAACATTGTGAATTTATTGTTTAAATTTACAGGCAGGTTGTTTTCACAAAAGACATTGTCCACAATAATTCACTATCAATCACATCATTATTTTCCTTCACAACAAAGCTTGAAAGAGACTAATTGGCTTCTAAAGATCATAGGCATTATTTTGTGAGTTTCGGTGTTGGCATGATATCGTAAATAATTAAGTCCCCCCCACTGTAAATGCTAAGAATAGAATTACATACTGAGCACTTTGCCTGATAAGTACTTTCCCACGGCTTTAACCATTTGAGGCCATGTTCCAATTGTCACATTTTGCTAACATAATGATCACGTAACCCATTTTGTCTACAAAATCTATAAAGTATATTTGCAATTTGCATTTGGTGTTTTGTTCTCTTCAAAGCTGCCAAATTACAAAATACTAATTACCAATTCGTTGCCATATTAGTTTTGCCTGTTTATAACGTTTAAATACATGTATAGGCAAGGTTAATGCAATAAACAAATGTGTATGTGTATTGTACTCACAATAATTATTTCACAAAGTAAGTTGCTGAAATATCCTTGAAATAAGTATTTCACAAAGTAAGTTGCTGAAATATCCTTGAAATAAGTATTTCACAAAGTAAGTTGCTGAAATATCCTTGAAATAAGTATTTCACAAAGTAAGTTGCTGAAATATCCTTGAAATAAGTATTTCACAAAGTAAGTTGCTGAAATATCCTTGAAATAAGTATTTCACAAAGTAAGTTGCTGAAATATCCTTGAAATAAGTATTTCACAAAGTAAGTTGCTGAAATATCCTTGAAATAAGTATTTCACAAAGTAAGTTGCTGAAATATCCTTGAAATAAGTATTTCACAAAGTAAGTTGCTGAAATATCCTTGAAATAAGTATTTTCTCATGACGCAATTTTTGTTAGGTAACAATTTCACATCATATGTTTTATTTTGTTAATTTTAAATTCTAAACGGCCCTTTAACAACTTTTGGGAATAACTAGTGTTTATTTTAATATTTCATAGACTTTTAATTTTGGAATCATGATACACCAAAATAATTACAGCATGACATGCTGGACAGTTGAATGTCGTGGTGTTCCAACAAAACCGTACAAAATCCTAATACAAATGATGAAAAACAAAATTCAAAACAAATTGGACATGGCTCAATTAATTTTCAAACTCTCTTGTTTATATTGCTGCCTAAATGGAGCCAGACTAGGTAATACTTTATCATTTTTGTTAATTTTATCTCATAATTATTGCTATTAACCACACACAACTCTTCTGTGAAATATATGCTTCAAAATGCTATTGCTGGCATAAACATTTCATTAAACTCTTCACATTTCATGGTTATGGTTAACCATTTACATAAACAAATTACGCAAAACAGTAACTACCAATGAATCACAGTTTTATGAGACATAGGCAATAGAATAGTTGAGAAATATAAAGTAGGTCTCAAAGATGTCATAAATATTTATATTATCAATTACGTCAACATTTATGTAGCCGGAACAGCAATGTTCAGACATTGTTTAAAATATTGCCACCATGAGTGGTAAAGTTATATTTACAGTTTTCTAAGAGGCATTCTTTCAATGCATGTGTATATCTATAGTGCGTGGCCGTTTGTAAGTAAACAACATGTAAAACATACATGTGAATAGAATACATCCATGATATTTGTGTGAAATCTGTTAATCCGTGTGAAGTATCGAAATTCCGTGAAAACTTATAAAATCCGTTAAAAGGCACTCCTGAATATTATGAATGGCACTGCTGTAGCAACTAAAAATAATTATTCAAATAGATAGTTCAGTTGCACTAAAGATATTTTTCAGGCTGAAAAATTGATGGTACTTAATTTTAAGCAGCACTCTTGTTTTTCAAAAATATTTTCTGAAAAAATGTGTAGCTTTGAATACAGTAAATACGGTAATTCACTGTTATAACTGCTGATGTGAATTTATTTTGGTTTTCAGATACATACTGGAAGTTTTAAAACCTTGTCCTAAAGCAGTGATCAGTGTGTTGGAAATTCTGACACGCATAGCAAGGCATTCTCATGATTCAACTCTCGCAATAACATGTTGCCCACGGTTGATGATGTTCATCACAAGTCAATTCATTCCTCAAGATTGGGGAAAAATAGGTGAGGACTGTGCTATTGTGTTGCTATTTACACCTGGTTTTCAGTGACCTAAAAACATTATAATTTTTATTCATTTGACATTGTCATTGTAATGTGCACACTAGGGTTGTGCGAATACTACTTTTTTCTCATGAAACGAAAACGAAAAATATATTATGAACTTTCGTGAAACTGAAACAAAAATGAAAAGTAATTTCATAAGAGCTCAAGGCAAACCAGTTTTGATGGCCTGCAGGGTCGCTCCCAGATTTTTCCATGTGGGAATTGTGCCGGACAATGCTACTGGTCGGCAGATTTTCTTGGGTATCTCCCATTTCCCCTACCCCTTCATACCGGTGCTGCTCCATACCCCCTTCGCTTCATCCTCATCGGCTCTCAAGACCCCAATGTTAAGAGATGCCCAAATCTCTTAACTCACTCACTCACTCACTCACTCATTCCTTTGCTGATGCACTATGTGAACATTTATTAATCACCAAGAATATTCAATGCATTTTAGTTTCGTTACAACTTTCGGCAACCAAATTTCTTATCGAAACTAAAATTAAAGTTGTAATTTTTTGTTTTAGTTGTGGTATACCAAATATTTGCACACTGATTAGACCGAAAGAAAACTGGAATACTCATATAAAACCATGTAGATCTACTTTTAGCATTTAGAGCTGCATAAACATGACAGGAGCATAAATGTGATATGAGCTCTCTGCAGTAGTTGCCATATTTACTTGTGTAAACACCCCTCCCCCACCCCCTCCATTTAAAAATAAATGATGTTATAAAATAGGGGTGGGACAGTTACACGGTGCGTGCAGAGGTTTGCAAGCTTGGTATTTTCATTTCGAGCTGAACCTGGGCGGGCTTACTGAAAAGTTTCTGAGCTTTGAGTTAGAGCTCAAGCTTTTTGTATTACTTATTACATACAAAAAAAGTAAGTTTATAATAAATATTATTCATAGTTTTGAAGATAGTCTGTGTTGATATCATCAGTTCTGAGGAATAATTTTACCAGTAACATGTGTATGTTTTAAATTATTGTTTTGTGAATGAATTGACGCGTGACGTCGGGTGATTTACGATGACGTCACGGTCGAGCAAGGTTTTAGTGTGTCGGTCAGAGACATAGGCGATATGACTGGGCTGACTTTATTGGCTGCTAACTGGAACTCGGCCGGTATACAAGCTGGGGCGCGTGGCTTGACGGCATGGCACAAAGTCTGGTGTGGGTTTAACTGTCCTCCGCAACACTGGTTTACACACAGCCACTGGTTTACTTGCAGTGGACGTAGCTCGGGGTAGCTCCTGACTCGGTCACTGTTGCTGCTGGTGCTGGCTGGAACTCGTGCCCAGTCCTTTGGTGGAGGTGGTGCTGTGGTTAGCGGTGCTGGTGGGAGCCAGCGTAGGGCTGCTGGTCATGCTGAGCTGGAACCATGGGTTTGATATACCCAGTGGTACTGGGAGTCCCTGGCTGAAGTCAGCAATGACTTGATGTGGCTTGCCGGTGGTCTTGTAGGGTGGTTGAAATAGGGAGCGTGGAAGGACTGGGAGGTGAGTCCTCTCTAGTTGTCGGGCAGCTTGAGCTTGTTCCTGGGGGGTTAGACTGCAGAGGGCAGCTGGCGTTAGGTTACAGCTCAAGTTGGACTAGGAGGCAGTAGCTGCCTTCCTAGCTCGCCAATTTGAACCACTCCTATGGGTGTATGCCATAAAGGAAGGTACTAAAGTCGGCCACGCTAGGGAAGAGCAGGCGACGAGGATCCCTAGCTAGGTGTAAAGCCAGCCGTGGCCGAGCCAACTAGAGTCGTACCCGATTACTCCAACTGTTGACAGTACAACGCAGTGGTTAAAGCAGTGGGTTTACCGTTGATGTCCGACAGCGACGTCGGTGTGGTCCAAAGGGGGACAGGCTTCCAGAACCGTTCTTCTCATCAGCAGGATGGATGGAGTGAATTAGCTGGGCTGGCTGACTAGCAGCCTTGTGGATTGAGTTCCTAGTGTTAGCGGCTGTACTGTACATGTGCGCCAGGTACCTTGCAGTACCTGATCCACTGTATGGGTGGCCGTCTAATGTGTTTGTTGGAGACGTACGTTTGCCCTGTTAAGGAAGCTTACAGTCCTACTCTAGGTTTGGCAAATGGGTTGTAATGACGCGGTCTCCTGCTTTTCGCTGGTGGGCTGACGTCTACAGGGAACAAAAGTCACAGTCACCCTAGAAATAAGTACTCGGAAATTAGATAGAAAACATGTTTATTCCTGTGAGGAATAGACACATTGGCCCGTACTAACTCCTAACTAACAAGAAACTGTAACGGAAGTACGAGAATATCAGGTGAAGGGGACCTGGGTCTAAACTAGCGAGAGCAGATGTGGCTAGGTAGCTATAATACTAACTGACCCTAACTAACTCGATGCTGTTGTCCAGAAGGACTCTGGTGTCACTACCAGAAGGGTAATGAGTGTTAAAGGGGATGAAGACTTCTGTAGGGGTTGCTGGTGAAGGTCTTGAAGATGTCTGGTAAGTAGCGGTGGTCCTACTAGAGGATGTCTGTGTCTGCAGAGAGCTCCAGCACAGGAGGTGGTGGTGGAGCGATCTGCAAAGAATGAACTGCCTTTCTGCGGTGGTGCAGGGACATATATCCACCTGCTCTTGGGGGTGGCAGGGGTAGCTCCTCCCTCCATAGGCGGAACCGTATTATGGTGCCATCTCTCAAGCTGTGGCGGAAGCAGGCCCTCTGCTATGCGGGGTTGCGTTGGCTGTGGAAGCTCAGGCGCAGTGCTGGCCGCTTGGCTGGCTTTTATCACACGTGGGGGCTGGCGTAACATCTGATATAAAAGCAAAAACAATCTTGGCTGACATGTCCGTGGGTGCCCCTTGCCTAGGGGCGTGCTGGTAGGCTCTGGTAGCAAGTCGTTCGTGGTTCAAACGCCGCCTAGGATTGACTTGATAAGATGAGGTGAAGTTGTGTGTGTGTGTGTGAGCGTGTGTGTATGAGTGTGTGTATATATATATACACACACACACATACACACATACACATATACACATATATACATATCAGTACAAGTCATTCATCAGAATGTTTTTTTTCCAGCAACCAGTAAACACGTCCTTGCCGGGCACCACATCTTAGGCAGATTTGCAGCCCAGTTTTTATGCTTATTTTTATGGTAATGTGTGTTCATATTTGCACTGCTCAGGGATATTTTTAACAATCGCACACCCACCTTTGAAAATATTATTTTTGGATGAATAGCATTTTATTGTGTAGCAAACATGTCACAATCTTTCACATCAGGCTCTCATTTTTATGCTAATTTTGGTGATAATCTGTGTTTATATCTGCAGTTCTGAGGAATTACAAACATGTAAGTTTGTTTGCTGATATTTGGTATTTTTATTGCAATATTCAGTATTAAGTATTAATCATCACACACCTACCTGTAAAATATTGTTTCATGAATGAATAATGTTTTATTTTGTAGCAAACTTTAAACAAACTATCTCATTGGGTACCACATCTTAAGCCAATCTGTGGTCCTTTTTTTTATGCCAATTTGACAGTAATCTGTGATTGTATCTAAGCATTTCTCGGGAATAATTTTAACAGTAACACACCTACCTTTTAAAATATTGTTTTGCGAATGAATAATGTCGTGTTATATTTACATGAGTCTAAGATGCCTTCAATTCTAAGACTCACCCCATTTAATGTGTAAAAATTAGTTTATATTCATATCTTTAACATTTTGATTTAAGTACAACAACCAACCCTTACACCTCTCAAAATAAGTAACCTTGCCCGACCTTGGCCTTGTGAATGACTGCTGCCGATGAACCAACAGAAAAGTCTTTTAATAGGGACAATGACAATTCAGACTCAAAAAGTTTCCTTTTGATACAAAAAATTATCTGTAATTAACGTCAGTTTTGCTTCCAAGTTGTTGTAAAATGTAAATTTATTTCTAATCCCATTTATTTTATAACATAATTTTATTTAATATCTCTATTCTTCTTTAATGTAATTTTATTAAATTTTCTAATTCTTGTAGAACATATAGTTGCTACATTTGTACTATTTTTTTTTTTTACATATTTTCTGTAAATATAAATTTCTTCAGATTTACTGGTAACATTATGATGTATCACCTTTCCACAGTTTGGTGTAACAAAATGGCATCCTAGTTGATTATAGTTACAAGTGAAACCACTAGAGCTCAAAGTCTCCAATTTCTTGCAATGTTGTGCAATGAAACCTATTCATCGTTGTCAAACAGTTGTTTACTTTTTGGCAATACCTAAATATTTTCACGATTATGTTGTTTCTGTTGGTGAATTTATTAATTACATACAAAAATCCATATATTTGAAGCCTTGTGAAATTAAAACAACTTAAGAGTCGACAGTTACTAGAGCAGCTGGATGCCATACCCTTCCTTTCTCCTCTTCACTTGGAGAATGGCATCAGTAAGGGTGGGGGAGTGTGGAAGTGCTACAAGGATATCTTGGTGGCAACGCAGAAGTGTACAAGTCTTGCCCTCCCGCGGAAGATCAGGATAAGGTAGGCACCTTGCCATCCCCCTAACCTCTGCACCTGGCGGGGAATCTTGGTGGAATGTACAAAGGTGGATGTGTAGGCTGTGTCTAGCCTTTGCCTGTCTATGCCAGGATTCCAGTTATTTACACTGACCCTTTAATTCCAACACTCAGCAATGAACTGTGGTGGCGCATTGAATTATTGGGGGTGGTGATAGTAGCTTGGAATTCACCTTTGTGTGACCTAGTGCCGGCTTCTGGGTACCGTGCTTGCCCATCGTGTCTGAAGGACTCGGGGTTCAACCAAGACAGACGGAACAGCCACAGCACCGGGCATCAAGTTGCGACATGGTTCCTCCCTTGAGACGCAATTATTTGCCACAGGAATTGTTTTATTATTGTTTGGGCGCATATTTCAGATTCCCTATTCCTCGCTGAGAAGTTCTGGTAGATGTTGTAGGATACTGGGTTAGTGAGGGCTGTAGGTATTGACAAGTTAAATAGGGATATCTCACAGACCAAACTCTGGAATAAAGGGCTGCAGTGTTTTTTCTAAGCAAACAGATATTCTCCAGTGGGAAAGTTCTACCTGTTCGAGTCTCTATTTCCAAGCACACAAAATCCCTGTTGGGTCTGACTTCGGCAGTAGCATGACCTTAGTCATGTAAAATTGCAACTACCTGCTCTGATCTAGCTGTCTAGCAAACTTAGGCATGTGAGTCGAAGTCACGGATGTTGTAATGATGCAGACGGCCTGGTGAGCACGATTTCCAATCACCTTTGAGCATACTCTTAGTGCTACAGATTGCTTGTCCCTAATGGATGGTTGGCTAGTGGTGGAAAGTGGCAGAGTATCGCCGTGCTCATTAGAGAGATGATTAGACGATGGATGAGGAAGAACAACTGTGATTCTGGGGCTGCAATTCCATATATAATGGTGGAGCAGATGTCCCAAGGGTTAAGGATGCACAGAGATCACACACTGCTCCTTCTTACCTCCACTTTGCAACCGCTGTGCAAGCTGGCTGCATGTGGAAGGGGGTGATAGTGAGTGGTGACTGAGTCAGGCCAAGTTGTGAAACTGTAACCGGTGGTCGGACAGGTGGTATCTATGCCCACTTAGGGGCACCTACCACCAGATTGAGATCCCTGAACAAAATAAACAGTACACAGCATTGAAGCTGATGGAAGACTGTATCAATTTACTAGAATACCCTTCGGAACTAAAAATGGTGTTGCTTCATTTCAAAGAAAAATAGATGCCATTATTGAGACAGAGGGTCCTATTCATAGTCAGATTTTAATCCAATGATGGTCCAGAGATAATCTTCCTGGGAGTTGGTCTGAGGTTAGTCCAGACTAAAGGGGGGACTAACTATATCATATTCATAAACCCCGACTAGAGTGAGACTAACATTAGTCGAGGGATCATCAAAGTACACTGTTGCCTAGTTTGCAGTGCATGCACATTGTAGATTCTGGTTTCAAATAAAAGGTTTACTACAAAAGGAAAGTCACATTTGAGACGACACACACATTAAAAGTAACTTCAGTCATTTCAAATAGAGATTGTTCGTTTACCTAATGTCCAAATATCATGTAAATTTCAACTCATTAAATATGTCTTCTATGATTTAATAGTCAGTAATATTTTAATTTGTTAAGTCAAAAGTGTCCATGACTTTTTAGAGTAATGGATGAGGTTCTTGCTTTGTAACTCTGAACTGTTGGTTTGAATCTCACTTGTTCACTCGAAATTTGTAATATGACTATTTCTTTCAGTGGCAAGTACATGTTAACAAAATTAATTATTTCCTTTACTATTTTTTCCACAAACGCAAATAAAAAGTTTTTCCCTTAAATTTTTTGTATATACATCTGACTCTCAATCCTGTACTGTAATATTGCAGGATGGAGGACAAAAAAATTAATATACTCTTATTTTTCCATGTTGATTTGTTTGTTAATTTTTCATAGCATACTCCTATGCACTGATAATGTGTGCTGGTTTTTTTTAAATGACAAACTGGCCTCTACAATGATGGTAAATTTGTATTTTAGTGCTAAATACATTACAAAATTACATTATAAAATAGTTAAGAAAATTTTTACTCAGACGAGATTTGAACTTGCACCCTTGTGCACATCAATTCACAATGTTATCATTGAGCTACCAATACACTTAGTGCTATAAAATACTTTACTATATATTTTGTCAAGATAGGATTTGTATAAAAATTATTTTTGAAAGTATTAATATCACGTCTGGTAATAATGTTTTCAGAAAAAGCATTTGATTGAAACAGAAATTCGAATGGCATTGCTGTAGCTTAACACTGATGTATTATGATTATATTCCCTTTGAAATATTATTCACAGATCATTTCATTCATTAAATCAGCATATTTTTGCTTCAACAGATTGACAGAATCTGCCTTAAACTGTTTTTTTGTGTTTCGTAAACTTTATCTAGCTTTCACTTATATGCAGTATTAACAAACTTGTCTTATTTTAAGTTTGCTGTGTTTCTTTTTGACTTTAATACGTCGTTAGTCCTACCCTAAGTCCTGACTAAAAGTTAGTCCATACTAAAGCAAGATGATCCCAGGACTAGAAATAATAAGGCTCTCTGAATACAAAATAATTGGGTCGGAGGATGATCTTTTCTTAGTCTGGACTAAAAATGACTATGAATAAGGCCTAGAAGGATTAGAAGGCACTTTTCCATAACTAGATGATGATGTGGTAAGAACAAAGAGGAACATGATAAGAACGTGGAAAGTTTTATGTCTGCTGTAAAGGAATACTTGAATGAAGATAAATGTAAATTTTCTGTAAGATCTATTAATGTATTCTGATATCTAATCAGTGACAAGGAAATCAAGCCTAATCCAGATCGCATCAAACCAATACTGGAATATCCTGCTCCTCATGATCTTTGTTATTTATTCCGAGCTCTAGGAATATTTTCTCAATATTCAAAGTGAATTCCAAAATTCTCAGATATGATTCACTCTTTGGTAAATAATAGAAATTTCCCTCTCCCTCTTATTGTCCTTTCTGATTTTGGTTGAATCAAGAGAGATTTAACTAACTCTGTTATGATGGCTATAGACGATGATCCATTTGTTGTTCAGATTGATGCATCTAACTGTACTATTGCTGCGACACTGACTCAGAATGGGAGGCCAGTTGCTTTTTTTTTTCCAGGATTTTGTCCAGTTATGAACAGAAGTATTCAGCAGTTGAGAAGAAAGTCTATGCCATCGTAGAAGCCCTCAGGAAATGGAAGCATTACCCTCATCGGGAGAATTTATTACGTTGATAACTGATCAAAAATCTGTTCAGTTCTTCATGTTTGACAACAAGCAGAAAGGCATGATAAGGAATAAAAAAATACTGCAATTGGCATCTGGAACTAGCACTATACTTATACAATATAATGTACAGGTCAGGAAAAGAAAATACTGCTGCTGATGCTGTATCCAGAATCTGCTCTACATTTCCTGATGCCAAAAAAATGTCAAAACTACATAGCTCTCTGTGCCATCCTGGTTCCATTTTGTTAAGAGCAAGAATCTTCCATACGCTAATGAAGATGTCTGAAGAGTTAAGTCTCAGTGCAAAATATTCTGTCAAATTAAACCAAAATTCTTCCTAAGAGAAAATGGAAAGTTAATAAAAACAATGAGCCCCTTCGAAAGATTAAACCTCGACTTCAAGGGACTACTTCCTACAGTAAAAAGAGCCCCTAAATCTTGACATTCATAGATGAATATTCCAGATTTATTTTTGCTATCCCCTGTACAGATACAAGCACTGCAGGTATTATTAAGGGACTCAATCACCTCATATTTATGTTTGGATTACCTGCTTACATCCACGCAGATTGAGGAGTTTCTTTTCTTTTATGTCAATTGAATTGAAAACCTACCGTCACACTCTAGGAGTAATGACAAGCTGAACTACACCATGTAACCCTCAAGGAAATGGGCTGGTGGAATGGTACGATGGAATAATATGGAAAATGATGTGCCTACGAAACATCTACCTATCAGCCATTGGGAATCAGTACTTCAGGAATCTCTGCATGCAATAAGATTATTACTTTGCACATCTACCAATGCTACCCCTCATAAACTTATGTTTCACCACCAACGGGGGTCTCAAAATGGAATTTCATTGCCACTATGGCTAATGTCTCCTGGAAGAATTCTTATGAAGAAACATGTTAAGGCAGAGCAAATACATTCCTTAAGTTGAAGTGAGGCTAATTGAAGCAAATCCTATGTACGCGCGAGTACAATTATATTATGGACGGGAAACTACGGTCTCTACTCGGCACTTGGCTCCATGTGGTGATTCTCCACATAAGATCTCAGATAATGATTTAAGAGAATCATCTAACTCTCAAGAAATACAAATACAACAAAGTATTTAGTCTGGCTTGTACGGCCGAGGATTCAGATTATCCTGCTGTCATCTCTCAAGCACCTACTGAAGCACTTTCTCCTTCAACTTTACGCGCAACGATCTAGGGACAGGAGCGCGTCGGCATCTTAATAGGTTAGTAGATTTTTAAATTCTGTGTTAGATCAGTCACACATGCTTGGGTGAGTGGGGTAGACCTTACCGTGGCGGGATCTGCAAAATGTGATGCTTGGCCTTAATGGTGCCTTTATACAGAATTGGGCGAGTAGGCCGCCGGCTCGGCACGAAGTCTAACTGAGCTAGGATGGGCTTGCGTGTGTGGGTTATTGGTGGAGCCGCTGGCTTACCTCCCACTGCCAGGCGTCGGGTGCTCGTCGGCATAGGTCCTGCTGCAGGTCTCCTGACCCGGCTGGCTGGCTGGCTGGTAGCGACGGCGATGGCGTATACTGGACGGTTCAGGTGAGAGGCTGGCTCAGCTGCAGCAGGCGGGCGTCCGGCCTGCATATGCTGGATGGCTGCACTGATCCGACGTAGTCGACTGGCTCCATGCCTAGTACTAGGGGTAGGCCTAGGCGGAGGTACTCGACAACTGGGTGCGCAGCTCCGGGGAGTTTCACAAGGGGACCAAACAAGTTACTGGGGGGAACTGTAAGGCGAGGCCTCGGCAGTTGGCGGGCGGCATGAGCTCGTTCCGAAGGGGTCAAGTAGCTGAAGGCTGGGACAGACTTTTTAATCAGGGCTTGCTTCCCAGCTAGGATAGCAGCTGCCTTCTGGTCACTCCACTTACTACCCTTCCTATGGGTGAACAGCATTTACCAGGAATGAGGTGCTACGGTTCACTTCCACAACAGGGGGATAGGCAACGATTTTCCCCTATCTAGAGTATATCCCAGAAGGGGTAGATTCCTCCTGGTCTGACCTGGTACTCCCTCCGGCGAATTTATATGCGGTGGCAGGAGTGTGTTAGCTGACAAGGGTGATCTAGCCTCTTCGTCGTGTGTCTTGCTAGTGGTCGTGGCTCTATCGTACGTGTGCACCAGGTACCTGTACGTGCCTGGTCCACAGTATGGGTTGCCGTCTAGTGGGTTGTGTTTTGATGACGTACGTCAAGTGCTCTTAGGGGACAGGCCGCAGTCCTACACTATGTTTGGCAAACCAGTCTCCAATTCCATGGTTCCCTTCCTCTCCTTTGCGGGGTGATGCTTACCAGGGATGACTAAGCACAATTCACACAAGAATGAGCAGATTGAGGTTAAGCTAGTAACGTGTTTTATTCTATCCTGAATAGAAGACAGTGACGCGTACTCTCGTACTGTAACCAAGGCACTGATTAACTGTCGGAAGGTAAAGCAAAGACAGGTGAAGAGGCCTGTCGGCTTGAAGAGCGTTGCCTGAAGGGCATGCTAGAAGAGCAAAGAGTAACGAATTAGGTAGCCGTAATAACAATTAAACCGTAACTTAAGCTGGTGGTGTCCTGAAGAGACTTAAGGGGAAGTAAGGGTGTGGGGTTGACTGCTAGTATCACGTGAAAGAGGGGGAATGACGACTCTTTGGGGCTGCAGTGCGTGCTTGAAGACGACCGGCGTTGGTACTGGTGACCACTGAGTGTTCTTCATGAGGTGTAAGAGCAGACAGAGCAGAGAACCTTGGCACGACTTGTGCAAAGGCGAGCTGCTGGTATCAACTGCCATTCTGCGACAGTGCAGGGACATATATTCTCCTGTGATGGGGGTGTCTCACGTGTCTTCAGCCTTCGGTTAGCTTTGGCGGGGGTTGTTCCTCCTTCGTAGGCGGAGCCGTACTTTGCTGTAATCTCTTGAGGCAGCTGGCAGCAGGTCTTCCTGTTGTGCCGGGTGATATCGGCTGCGCGAGCTCAGCCGCAACTTTGCTGGCATGGTTTACTTGTATTCCCATCTCACAGGGTTTTATTTAAAGCGAGGATGATTTAATATATTCTTCCTTCAGGTGCACTCCGATCTCCAGGCATCCGCCTTATTTAAGGCGACAGAATACTGGCTTGGGTAGCTGCCATTCAGGGTTGTATCACTTCTAGGGCAAGTGGCGCGCACTCGCACGTGATGATATGTTGTTGCAGAAAAAAAAAGAAATGGTGTATATACACGTCACGCATCAAAATGATGGTGGATGTCTACCACTTGGCTTTAATCTCACCTCTGAGCCCTTTAATTCACACCCTAGGTGTTCTATTTAGAACAAGAGAAGACCTACTTAAGGATTTTGTCTCCCAGTAGGCAGGGGAGATGGTAATGAAAATTGATGTGTTTTATCCAAGACAATGCTTGCAACCTCTAAGTATGTTTTCAAATTACTGCTTTCTATGTTCGTAATACATTAAGATCTGGCTAGGATTTTATGCTCAATAAAATCTGAAAATTTAAATATGTTTCTGACTAAATAAAAATGTCTGTAAAAATTTAGAAAAACAACAAATAAATACTAATTTATACTTCTAAAATGGTGGAACATGTGAATCATAACTTTGCTTGTCTTGCCCACTCTTTTTAATACTGTTTTGAAAGTGGTTTAATTCATGATAACCTGCCATCCTCATGATGCAAGTATCTCTGTGAGTTTCCACAGAATTATGTACTTTTATATACAATAGCTGGTTATCTCAAAATCTGATGTGTAAAGTAGTGCTACTATGTACTATTTCACATTTGGCCTCATCTAGTTTAGTTTTTCTGCCACATAAGTGTAGTCTGTGACGTTACTCAGGAATTGGGTTTCTTATATAATATATATATTATAATATATATATAATATATTATATATATATATATATATATATATGGTCATTTATGTATGTAAAAAAGAGTATGAGTTATTAATGTAATGAGCAATGTTCATTTTAAGTTAATTGTACTGTGAAAGGTTTGCAATTTAATGAAAAGCTTGTCGAACAATATGCCATACAGTGCATGCTTATTTTGTAGTAAACACCTCACAAAAAGTTTGGGCGGTAGGAGTTATATAGTTCTGTTCTTTTGTGATCAACAGAGAGCGCACTAAAGCATTGAACATATCTGGGACAAGCTGAAAACAGCAGTTTATAATCGTCCGCAACCTCCAGAAACACTTATAGATCTCATACGAGCTGCCCAGATGGAATGGGACCTTTGTTTGGCAGGTGACATCAACACATTGATTACAAGCATGCCACGTGTTGGGGACCTGTACAATGTACATGGAGGCCATACACAGTACTGAGCTGCAGTGGGAAGAAAGATACCCACCCTAGACAGACACACCATTAAGTTAATTTTGTTGTTCTTTCATGTTTATTTATCTGTGATATTGAGAAAAATATTTTTTTGTTAGAAACACTTTGATTTCACGTTTTGTTTTGTACCGTTGGTAACATCTAATAGTTATGCTTTCTTTTATGTACAGTGGACTCTCGTACCAATAATGCATGTATTGAAAAACCGTATCCACAGTTAATTTTCAGTGGTCCCGACAAATCTGCTATATAGATAATGATAAAGCTACCCACTTTTATAGTTTATCGGATATTGCATCAATCGAAATATATTTCGGTCCCTTCAGCGAAGATTTCCAGCAACGATTGTTTTTAAGCTGGTTGTTTTTGGAAATGTGTAGTAATTGGATGTGAAAATACGTCATGCATGCAGCCGATTATCACTGCTATGTGGTGCGGTGTGACATGCGAGTCTGGTTTACTCCCTCCCCTTACATGCCTGACGAGAAGGCAAGTGGTTACCTAGCAACCAGCTTGGCTACCGACCAAGCATCCTCAATACAATCCATCCCTCTTTCTTTCTCTCTCAGCCACGCTCCTTTCTTCCTCACCTTACATGCATTCAAGAGGGGAAGCTGTTGTGTAGCAAAAAAAAAAAAGTGCTTCCTCTCTGCCGCTACTCCTTACATTCCTGGCTGCAGAGCAAGTAAAGTGCGCCTGGCAGTCGTAGAAATTTTATGAAGATTATCCGTTGCTCAAAATAGCTGCACCTATCATCACTATATTTCAAAGCAAATAATTTTGCGTGAAAATGTTACACAATACATTTTAACAACAAATTATTATTTGCAGATATTTTCTTTTGTGATTAAAAAATGTTTTTTCTCATAAAGTTGGTGTTTAATTGTATCTGGCATAAAAATCGACATGATTTTTAAACTAAATGATAATTTAACTCAACAGACCACATCTTTGTGAATAAAATGATATGCCCAGAAGCATATACTTGACCTCCCTGTGTTGCCAAAAAATGTTTGAACATAGAGCGACTTTTATTACTAAGCGTAAAGTTTATTTTCAGTATCTTCCTGCAGGAAAATTAAATGATTTATATTAATTTATTTCAATTACATGCATCTTTTGAATTAACTGATATCTTGTAAGGGCCTAAACGACACCTTATGTCATCTAATAATGGGAAAGCACCGAGCCCGAGTGCAGCATAACTTGCGACAGGTATGTGTACGGGAAAATCAGAGGACGTAGTTTTGAATGATTACTTATTAAAGACAGTGAAGAGATCAATAATTGCCTAATTGATTCATTTATGACTCAAAACTACAAGTTTTGCAGTGAAAAATAATTAATTTAATTAAAAGACAGACATTTATTTGCAAGGTCTCGTCAACATGTAGCAGCATGGAGGAGTATGATTTCACTCCTCCTGCAGCGTCCCCTCCTCTGTCAGCCGCTGTGAACACACTGCCCGACCGATAATCTCTCTGCGCACTCTCAGCTGATCGAGTGCATGCGGAACATTCAAAATTTGACTTTCATTCGTTTATCATATTATTGTCATTTTCGGAGGTTTTAAAGTTTTAGGTCGGCTTGCATTTGGTGTTTGATTACAATGAATTAAATACAGTATTTTGAGATGTTGTATTCTTTATTCAAACAAGTTGAGGTGAAATGTTTTTTGTTGTTTTATTTCTAGTAATACTAATACAGTAATATGTTTATTAAAAAATCCCATTTTTATTGTGTTTATTAGTTAAACTTTATTCACAGATAATGTAATGTACAGCTCTAATTATACTCAAAATCAAGTCTAATAATGTCAGAAGTTGTGTGTTATCGATGTGTATGTCAGAACCCTCATCTACTGAAATCCCGCATGTATGGAAATTTTTTGACAATCCCCTGAAAATCGGTAGATAGGGAATCCACTGTATACTCCATACATTTGTGCAGTCTGTATCTATATTCCAAACTTTTTGTAAAGTGTTTATTTTTGAAACCCAATAAATTTCATACCAGATCAAGTTAACAAATAAATCTGTTGTTTATCATTTCGGAGACAGCATAACAAAATGTTGTGCATTTCTTCCATCAAATTACTCCAAAGAACCCTGACCCATATTGAAATTTGTTTCTGTTACTACCATTATCATCTTCAGATATACTCATTTGCAAATAAAATTGATCACCCTGAAAGTGCCACCACAGGGGCATCTAAGTGGGTACAGGCACAGGAGATGGTATACTGAAAACATCAAAATATTTTACCACACCAAGCATGGATTGCAGGGAACGAACACTTGCAGGGTGAACTTAGTACATATGGTGTTGGACCACCCGTAGCACGGAGATGGGTAGCGGTACGATTGGGCATCGCATGGAGGCATGCAAACATCGGAGGTTCTCCTAAGGAAGATCCTTCCACAGTTGGCACAAATGCCACTCCAAATCTGCCATAGTTACCACTGGCCGAAGTTGCTGTCCAATCTGGTACCAAATGTTTCCAATCGGCGAGAGGTATGTGGACTTCGCTAGCCAAGGAACCATGTTTACATCTTGAACGCATGCAAGAGATACCCATTCTTTGTGAGGCCGGGCATTATCCTACTTGAAAATGGGGTTGTCAAGGTACACTAGGAAGGGGAGTGCACATGGTCGCAGAATTTCCTGGATGTATTGCTGCGCTATTAGGGTTCCTTCAATCATAACCAGTGGGGTGCAAGAATCTTAGGAAATGGCATCTCACACAATGACACCTCTCCTTGGGGCGGTGTGCCATTTTTTAATGTAGCTTGGATCACGGCACTGGCCAGGACGTCTCCAGACTAAAATTTGGTGGTCGTCTTTCTCTAGAAAGAACCACAATTTGTCGCTAACCACTTGTCACCAGTCCACAAGCTGCCATACTGCCCATTTCTGGCAGGTCACACGTACTCTGCGATGCTCAGGTCGTAATGGTAGATGTAAGGGATGCCGCAATGACAGATTCTGCTCTACTAGCCGCCTGGATATCGTATTGGACACAGGCGTATGCCCAGCATCCATTACATATCCTTAGATTGTGCACAGTGATCCCCATAGAGTGCTTACAGCCTGTCACACGATGAAACAATCCTCCCTGCTGGTAGTCCGCTAAGGTTGACCCTAGCTTTTTGACGAGTGTGTGTACCCTCATGTTTCCATTGCGTCCAACACAGACTCACAGTGTAGACAATGGTTCAAGTGGCGAGAAATGTGCCATAACATCCAACCTGCCTCTCTGAGGATGATAATGTGGCCTCTCTCAAACTCATTCAGCTGGGTAGAGGCTTGTCGAATGCAACATCAGGGCATGCTGCGTGTTCACTAGGCCTGTGTGAATATCAATTTTTTATTTAGAATCTAATTTGAATATTAATACCAAAATATTCCTGGATACAAATATTGAATTCTAATAATTAGATCCACAATAAGCCCAAATATATAAATTGAAATTGCCATGACAAAAATACATAATTTGTAGTTAACATTTCAACAATAAGGTCCAAAAGATATAAAAGTAAACAAACTATTTAAATTTGACAACAACCTATGGCACTGAAAAACAGACGTTAGCTAACGTCCATCCAGTAATCAATGTAGGGTATTAAAAGCTGGGTTGACATTCCGACATGTTAAATTTTTGTTGCTGGGGCTCTCTTTATTTTATTTCGTGAGAAATATGCGCGGAGGGAGCTTTAGTTTATCGTCTTTCATGAGACAGCCTTTAGTTTAACGTCTTTCACGAGACGGCATTGTTTTGTGGTTCTTAAGAGTGTGTGATTTTGAATTGCATTTTGTTTTGACGTAGCAGTGGAAAATTTTCCTTGTACGTCAGTAACGTTGAAATTATTACAACTTCAAAAGTTTAAATTTCAATAAAAGAACAAAATGCTATATATACGTTTGTAGAGATGCAGCATTAAGTTTTGAAATACATTATATACAAAAGATGCTAACTTACTGTTTGTAATCGCAACTTCGTGAAAATATGTTTTTATATGGAAATCCTTGCATGAACACTTCACTACAATAATGTTGTTCCATCACTGATATGAAATAATTTATTTGCATAATCATTCTGTAAAATCAACACTTTGCCCATTTCCTGAAACCAACAAACTTAAACCTTCGAAACGTAAATACTTGTGTGTAGCTTCATGGCGGAAGACATGGCAGTTGGAAAATGGTGGAACGAGCCATTGTGGCAAAACACTTGCCAATAATATTACATTTCACTCAAGAAAACGTACTAAAACGGTACTTGGAACCAATTATGCTTAATGAAAGCACATACAAAAAATAATTAACTACTGATAAAAAATTTTGACAACACCAACAAGGTACTCGATAAACATGATGAAAATAAGTCCAGTTCACTGTGACTGGAGTAATATTTTCTTCCATAGTCATCAATATCGCCAACATAACAACATACATCCTGCAGAAATTTGTTATCTGATACAATACTTTGCAAGCATTGGAGGTAGGTTGGTTACATTATCTTATCAAATTTTACCCTACATATGAAAATGAAATTGATAATGACAAAAGCAATTTTCAACATGGCAGACAGCATCATATTCTTTACGGAAGAAGTGTTTTGAACCGCGAAACGTTATTGGATACTTCACAAAAATAGGCTGCAAACACGATAAATACTGGAAATATGCTAAGAAAACTTACCAGTCTGAGTTTTCAATTGCTTTTTGCACAGCTTGCAAACTGATTCTTCTTCACTTGTGTCCGATTTGTCGAAATATTTTCAAATAGCAGATTGTCCCACTGATTATGAATATCACGTGTTTGTTTCTTTACTGTGTATAATAAATGGCTCTCCTAATCATCAAAACTGAATACATAATGTTCTTTTGCATCTGACACGACTGTATCTAAATATCAACATTCACACTTTGAGAAAAATTGAATATTCAAAATCTTGAATTATTTATATTCAACATCGAATTGAATACAAATATTCAATTATTCGTAACAATATTAAAAAATTGGAATATTCGCAAAGGCCTAATGTTTACTGAACTTAGTTCTGTGGCTCACACTGCTACTAAGGCCTTATTGAGTGTCTTGCAGCTATGAGTGATGGAGGGAGATGTATGCCCCCTTGTGGCACATCTGTGCAAGCAAACTGCATTAAACACAAATGGGACACATGTTGGGCTATGACGATATTGTCTGGCAAGGTTCGTTGTACTCGCACAACTTGTTCATAATGATCAATTTTTTTGCAAATGTGTGCATTTCGTAGTTGGCTGGCGAGCTTGGTCAACTACCATCTCCTTCATCTGTTCCGCCACCATTCAACCACGTGCACTGCACGTTTTTTTACTGCTCTCCTCCACCTGATATATTTTCATCTTTCAATGTCTTTATGACTGACTTCCATTGGTTTTTGTTCCCTTTTTACTCTAATTTTAAATTGTGCAAGTGTGAGAAATGGTTGACATTTCAGAAATTGCTCTGAAATAGGTTGTGTGGCTGGAATTTGAAAAGTGTGGTGATGGAGGTATCGTGTGCTTTCTGTGTTGTGGCACAGTTGGTGCTGGCAGCCGAGTGGACATGAAGTCTGTGTATGGAGTGCCATTGGTGGAAGCACTCAAGCTGATAAGAGTCATTGCATGTCAGTCCCGTATCCTAGCATCGGACATAGTGCATAAGTACTCTGTGATGGATGCCATCATCAGCTACATCAACATTGACCCCAGGTATGTGTTTTGTACTGTTAAGGATCAGTTTCTAAAATAACTTTGCAATCT
This sequence comes from Clitarchus hookeri, assembly GCA_002778355.1. Taxonomy (NCBI): domain Eukaryota; kingdom Metazoa; phylum Arthropoda; class Insecta; order Phasmatodea; family Phasmatidae; genus Clitarchus; species Clitarchus hookeri. The sequence continues at coordinate 517,964 of NQII01001227.1, forward strand.
GTATTGTAACTAGTTTCAGAATGGCAGCCTCCAAGAAGTTCAAGGTTTTGTTTTGGACTGTAAAATTGTTAAGAGCTAAAGGTGATGGTCCTCATTATAGTGGGCCCTAAACTATCGTTCTGTCTCTGATCTCATAATAAATGGCCATAAAAGTATTCTGTGAGCTGTAATTATTTAAGCCCTAGTTTACCTAGTGACGCCAGTACTAAGTGCCCAAGAAATGTTGCTAGAAAAGTAGGAGACAAAAAAATTAATGATTCGTATTGTAGTTAAATGGTGGTACTGGTTGGTTAAATGTTAGAAGTGCACCCGTAAAGAAATTGCGTTTTTTTCTAATATTTCACGTCTGATGATGTAAGGAAGTAAGGTGAAACCTTCCGGCTGCCAAAACTAAACAGCTTGTCCACATGATGTCAGAATAGGGGGGACGTTTCACTTAATCAGCATTGTAAACTTCGTAATTGTGCATGTTTTGTTTGATACTTTCGTGTGATTATGGGTTCACTCCTTATACAAATATTAAGTGCATAAATACACGGATAGCCAAGGCAATTTTACCATCATATGTAGCAAGAGAAATACAGTGTCCACAAATTATGTATACAACTTCATGCTCCTGTGAAATGAAAATGTTATTACATACGACGTGACTGGCAGCTGTCAAAGTTTATGCATAACTTTGTACCATTGCGCTAGTTCGGCTCTCCGGTGGGTGGTGACGCTGGTCTTATAAACTGTAAAATTGTTGCCACAGGAAAAAACTAACTTGTAATTTTCTGATTTTAAATTTGTAACACAGGTGCAGCGAAAGTTCAGAACACACTCCAACATGAAGAAGCAGTTATTGAGAACTAATAAGTTTAAAGTATCGGGAAGTGTTTTAAATGGCACAAGCAGTGAGAGACCATTAATTGTAGCAGAAAGTGTAGAACAGGTGCGTGAGGCATGTGCAAGGAACCCCAGGAAGTTGATCCGTGTTGCTAGTTGTTAACTTGACATACCATGAGCATCAATGCACAAAGTCTTTCACAAACGTCTCCGTATTTTTTGCGTTTAAAGTGCACCTTCAACCAAAAAGACAAGCCATGTCAAAAAGCATTTGGTGAGGACATGCTTAACCGCGTTGAGGCAGATCCTGAATTTCTTCCACAGATCTGTTTCAGTGATAGATCAATGTTTCATGTTTCAGGAAAAGTCAATAAACATAGCTGCAGAATCTCAGGCACAGAAATTCCTCATGTGACCAGAGAACATGAATGGGACAGCCCTAAGATAAATTTCTGGTGTGGTCTAATGACAGATATAGTGGTGGGACCCTTTGTTTTTTTGCTGAATGGACTGTCACAGACACTTTGTACTTGGACATGTTAGAACAATTTGTTATTCCACAAATCCAGGATATTCCTAACATCATCTTGCAGCAGGACGGTGCACCTCCCCACTGGTCTTTGTATGTTCGGGATTGTGTACACCAATATTTCCCTGCACGTTGGATTGGACGAGGGGATCCAGTAGAATAGCCACCTCGTTCCCCTGATATCAAACCATGTGATTTTTTCCTTTGGGGCTTTGTCAAGGACATTGTCTACAAGACAAAGGTTGGGTCCATCAATGAACTACGAGACAGCATTTATGCAGTCTTACTTCACGTAACACCTGACATTCTGCAATTTACCCGGGTAGAATCAGACCATATTCTAGACATCCTCCAAGTAACAAATGGTTCACACATAGAGACCTACTGACCATGGTGTACAAAACTTCCACATGAGGTATGTGTTTCAGGAACATAAGTATTTGGTCTGTACTGTAGTTTACTTTTGCATGCAACCTGAAATTGTATACATATTTTGTAGACACCTGGTATAAATTCAATTAATGGAAAATCAAAATGTTGGTAAAATATGAAATTGCAATATTGTTCTTTCTAAGTCTGTAACTCAATTTTATCATAATTTTCACATAAAAAATAGTAATTTCAACATCTGTTATCCTAGCCTATAAATTGGTTAGTTTTATGTGCTGAGACACCCTGCATCTTTCTATCTCCCCGTTTTACAGGATTTTTGCCCGAACATCGTGATTTTTGACGTCTGCCTGTCACGGAGGTTTTTTGTCTGTGGAAAATAATTTCCTACCTTTTGAACTGCATTTGAAACTAGCTCCGTTAACACACGCAGCTACGGTTGCAGCAACCGGCCTGCTACGTGGAAGTGGTGGAATGGGTCTGCCACTGATCAGCAATCCTGCATCGTGCCGGCCTCCTCGAAGCTTGACTCCCTACTGTGGGCGAGTGCTGAGTTTCGGACCCTAGCGCCACTAGTGATGTGACATCACGAGTTGTAGGCTGTGTTGCCGAACTGTCACGGTGTTGTGGTAGAGTGCACATGCGCTATTTGTGAATTCGTCTTCCTGATTTTCGACATCTTAAATTTGTAAAGACAGTATTGCCAAATTGTGCATTTCTGAACTTTTTTGTTCGGGTTTTTGACTATAAAGAGCTGAGAAAAGTCGCTCCTCGAGGTCAGATGGTCAGCCGAGGCAGCATGAAGAGGTTTAGCTGAGTCTAAGGACGGAGATGACCAGTGGAGGAAAATGGCATTCTTGTGCTCAGATAAGTGTTTATAAAGAAAAAAATGTAAGAGTAGGTCAGGCAGATAATCATTTTTAGACCATCAATTTTAATGTTGAGTGTGATGAAATCGTGGAACGATATGCACTTAAACGTAACCCGCTTCACGGCCAAGCTTTAAGACATTGTATTTGGCATTGCTGTCTCACGTCTCTTTGTATTTGCTAGTACAATGCGGAAGTATTCTACCACGGTCACCGAGGAATTGTAACTTAATATGCAAAGTATATATGGTGGTTATTTGTATTCCATTTATGATCATAATTGTAGAGTATATATTTATAGAATCTTTTTATACTGATTAATAAAAAAAATGTTTTGTATATTTAGCAATTTTTCTTCCATTGAAAAATGAACCTGTTGAGTAATGACTTGTAATAGTGCCTTAGGAGAATTACACATTATTTTGATTTTATTTGAAGGTATTGGTCAGGTTAGGGTACCATTTGGAGTTGGTAGGATCTGGCTGTAGCTGATTCGTCTTGTCTTTCTGCTCGTCGTTATTCTTTCGGTGGGCGCAGAAGACGGAGTTAGCGGTGGAGAGTGCAGTGCAGACTGCTCTCTGCGTGCTGATTGGCCCGCCAAGGGTGGCGCTGACGACTTTCTTCTCCCCCTGGTTGGCGCTGGTGCCGGCGAAGGTAGGCACGGTGGCTTTGGAGACAGCTGCGGCGTGGTAGGGGTAGGAGCCCATGTGTGGGATGCAGCAGGGCTCGTGGCTGGCTCCGAGAGGTCGGTGGGGTCACACATTATCAATCACCCATGCTCTGGCTCTACACGTGGCCATTATGGTGCATTGTGCGTAGCTTCCTGCGTGATCTCAGGACTGCTTGCTTTCTTCACGTGCGTAATATGTACTTTACGTACGTTGATGTTGCTGTCTTCACCCAAAGAGTGTTTCTTTGTGTTTCCACGAATTTGTAGCAGCCTTCCCATTTCGNGAAACCAGCGTGGAAATGCGCAGCTTTGCAGCTGAGGGGACGTGTTCTCACCCACACGCTCTCCCCTTTGTGGATAGCTTCCCCATGTCGTCGCGTGGGCGCTGGGTACTTGTGTTTGATGTAACGAGCTTGGTTGGCACGTGCAGCTTCCATTCGCTTCATATTCTCACTGCAAATTTCTTCGGCTTGCGGAATTTCACTGAGTTCCTCTTCCCAGTCAATGCTCTATTATAGAAGTGGCCAAAGTCAACAGCCTAGGCACCGGGAAAAACCCCATACAAGCAGCGACCACTGCTTCACAGTCGCCCATGGAGAGGAAGTACCTCGGCCTCCAACTGCCATTCCCACTAAGGGTGAACGACGAGGTGACAACATGTGCAGACTGCTCTGTTGCCCCACCTGACGCAAAGGTGCTTCTTGGTAGTCCCTGACCTACGCCACTCTCGTGGCATTCCTGACCTCCACAATACTCGCGGTGTTCCAGACCTACACCAACCCAATGAACGTGGCCTTGGGCGTTTTTACCCGCACCAGGAGTTTTTCCGACTTAAAAAAGTAATAACAAGCAATATGATTGCGTCTACCACATATATAGCAACCCTTGCGAGCACTGTCAGACTTAATTTCTGGTACAACACTATCACAAATAGTTCTTTCCAACTGCGTCAGAACTCAAGTAACTGTGCCAAAGTGGTGGCTTACTTACAAACATATCTGCTGTTACTAGGTAACAAATTGCATGGCATCCCCAACATATTCACCATATTCTGTATTTATACTATAAATTCATGCATTGACTGCCCTGACCTTTAATACTTTTCCAGTAACTGCATTTTCAATTTCGCTACCGCCACATCAGACGTCACCTGCTGAAAGCATGTGTTCGTGACATGCACAATATACAAATTTTTATCTCTAGCTAAAGTAAAAACTAAATGAAAATGATCCAGAATTTTAAACAATATCACAGAATACAATACTTGCTTGGAACAAACATTTAAGGTAAGCAACTTATTAAGATTTACAAAAAATTCCAAAACAGCTGTTAAATGAGTTGACATAAGCGACGGTAAACTTTTAACATATTCAACCGATAATTTATTTATCTGTTTTAGTAAAGGACTGGACTCACTCATTTTGTGTAGTATGGCCTCCATCACATCCTTCCTTACAAGAGCCCTGACCTTCACGCGCAATTCCTGTATCCCATCAGTTTCAAGTAACTCCTAGCCAGCTTCTCAAAGCATTTTTGTGAGTGCATTTTTTGACAGTCGCTGAATCCACCCTGTCAACATTTTGTGCAAGTGTTAATAAAAATATACCCACTAACGCGTGATGCACACTGACATACTGACGCGTGATGCACACTGACATAATTATTAAATAGGACTCTGTCTCATTTTACGTGACGTGACGTCACCCCGAGCAAGGTTTGAACCCAGGATGACTTCCCAACTGGACAAAAGTGTATTATTTCAAAGACTGTTTAGCTGCTCAATGCAAAAACAACCAAAAAAAAAAACTTTGTTAACCTGGCTAAGTACAAAGATGATTTGGGTCTGTCTGCTGAATGGCATTTTTTTGCCACATAACACGGCAAAAGTCTGTGTGATGGTGCCGGAGGTACAGTTAGACCTCTTGTGACAAAGGCTAGCTTACAAAGAACCTCTGAAAACCACATTGTATCGCCACAAGAAATGTTCAAATTTTGTTCAAGCAAAATTTCTGGAATAACATTTTTCTTTGTGCTGTCAGAAGATATTGTTTGTAAAGAGAAGTTACTTGAAAGACGATTTCAAGAAGCTGAAACCATTCCCAATACAAGACAGTATCATGGTTTTTTGTTCCAGTAGATGGAGATAATCTTGTTGTCTACCCCTACTCATCATCACAGAACTATTTAGTGGTACCCATCGCCAAACCACAACAAGCTGTTTTGCCAGACCTGAACGATCATGTGTGTTTATTTATGACGGTGACGGTGATGGTGATGGCTGTCTTTAGTGCTAATTGGTAATTTTGCTCAGACAGAGAAAGTGACATTAAGTTAAGTGGTTCTCCTGACAGAGACATTAAGAGGTACTGATGCTTCACTTCTGACAAGGATCAGTTGGTATGCACCAATTACGTAAGTAAAATTATAATAGGTAGTCCTCTCCAACAGGTTACCTGAGAAAGTTGGTAGCTCCAACTTGGGAAGGTTAACATGGGTGCCCATAATTTCCAGTTGAGAAGCAGCTGTAATGTTGCTGTCCTTGTTCTGGTTTACTGTAAGCCTGGGAAGAACTTCCTGAATGTGATAATATGCATTATCAAATTCCTCCAACTCACGTTCGCTTGCCTCCAATTCATCAACAGACTCTGGTTCTGCGTATCGTACAGCAAGTCTTCAAACTAACTCTTCAGCTGATTTAAGTCCCGACAGTAAGCACGAAATATGTCTAAACGAGTAGAATCGCCTTCTACTTGATTTGCAAGGGAAACCAGTATGTTCAAACGACATTTCACAAACCGCAAAAGTCAAAATTGGTTTGTTTCCAAAATTTTGCCTTGCACAACATCACTACTGCCAGGCGACTCTGGCATCAATTATGTCCCGAAGCGCACACAAAACCACACGTTTGAACACAAACACGTGCTTGAGATTGTGACAATATACTGTAACAAAGAAACAAATAAGCTTTAAAGAACTTCATCGAGAGGTCTAACGTCATTATGGCAATGTTTAGGTAAGACACAGTGTTGTACGTGACATCACGACAAACCAAATCTGCAAACATGAGCCGTAATGAGGAATAATACATATTATTGCACGTAGAGAAATAAAATGGAATGCTTCTCACACCTAATTGTGCCAGAATCACTGTATCCGGCCCCAGAGGACCAAAATGTTAGCTCCTGAATCATTTAAACGAGTGATAACATGGCGTCCGGTCACATCACACATGGTTTACAAAATGAGTGCAAGAGATGGCACAGCAGCTCTAATGTGCGCGAGGTACTCAATATGGCAGCAACCTTAGCAAAACAAAAATAAACCAGTCACTATGTATAACAGTATACTCATAAATGTGTCTCAACAACTGCAGCAATCAATATTATAGCAGGACTGATTGTCTTACAGTTATTTGTTCTGACCTTCATGAACCAATCTAAGCCACACTTGTTCGATGCATTTCTGCGGACAATAAAAAAGTGTGGGTGGTAGACGGGTAAATATGGTAACCTCCATCTGAATTTAGAGGCTAGTCTCACCTGTCAAGTTAAGGATACATGGGTGATTAAGTCAGCCTTGTGGACAGTGGTAGCTGTTGGTTAGAGCCAGTCCAGCTTGTCCAGCCATATGAAATTGGCAGAGGTGACAGAATCCTGGAGTTTGAGTATCTTTCTCCTGCGAGATGCCCTCGTATTGATGGGTGGAACAAAACAATGCTGGTGCTCACTATGTGTAGTTACTACCTCAAGTGGTGACAACGTTCTTAAAATATTCACTTGTTTCACCCATACCAATTCCTTTGTAAGATTGAAGTCAGTGCTTGGGTCTTTAGAATGAAAAAATATGACCTTGTACTCTTCTTCTCCCTCCACAGTTTCTTTGCTTGTAACAATTCAAGTCCACCAGTCACTGTCATAAATAAAACACACATGATCGTTCAGGTCTGGCAAAACAGCTTGTTGTGGTTTGGCGATGGGTACCACTAAATAGTTCTGTGATGATGAGTAGGGGTAGACAACAAGATTATCTCCATCTACTGGAACAAAAAACCATGATACTGTCTTGTATTGGGAATGGTTTCAGCTTCTTGAAATCGTCTTTCAAGTAACTTCTCTTTACAAACAATATCTTCTGACAGCACAAAGAAAAATGTTATTCCAGAAATTTTGCTTGAACAAAATTTGAACATTTCTTGTGGCGATACAATGTGGTTTTCAGAGGTTCTTTGTAAGCTAGCCTTTGTCACAAGAGGTCTAACTGTACCTCCGGCACCATCACACAGACTTTTGCCGTGTTATGTGGCAAAAAAATGCCATTCAGCAGACAGACCCAAATCATCTTTGTACTTAGCCAGGTCAACAAAGTTTTTTTTTTTTGTTTTTGTATTGAGCAGCTAAACCGTCACTGAAATAATACACTTTTGTCCAGTTGGGAAATCTGTGATATCACCCCGAGCTGTGGTTTTGGGGGAAGGTGATTCACACTGTTCTCTAAAGGTCCAATTTCCTACTGAAGTAAACACAGGGCGATTGGAGTTCAAAAAACAATATAGTTTTATTATTGCTTTAAAACAAGTTAATTGCCACACAAGTTCTCGAGACAACTCCCTCCCGTTTATACAAAGGGGGGGGGGTGTGTAGAGGGGTAGTACTCTTCACACACGCTGGATGACTGTACTTATCTGTCCTGTTGTGCTGGTAGCTGGTCCTGCAGTTGAGGTCTGGTGAGCGGGAACTGGCAGGACTCTGCGTCTGATGACGGCCGGCTGCCGTGGTCGTCTCCTCGCGGACTCGTTCCGCCCTCCTCGGTTCCCGTCGGCGTTGTGCATGGGTTTTCTCGGATGCTTCCCACCTTACATCCCGTTTGTCGGCCTCTGTCATTGGTCTGTTGCACGCGGCTGGCTTCTCCTTGAGCGGACGCCCTTCGGTCGGGCTCGTCCCTCGCTCCCGTTCTCGATGTAGGGCAGTAACGGCTTGTTCCTTGCCCTACCACGTCCCGGCTGGACATTCCCACTAGCTCGACGTGGCCTTCCGGCGAAGCTCACCACTCGATCCTCCCCTCCTCGGTGCGTTGCAACTGCTTGGACTGACTGGCTTCTGCGGTAAACTGGCTGGTTGACTCGCGTCCGGATCTGGCGGACCCCTTAATGTAGTGACCGCCTATCTGCGCATCCCGGGGTGGCAGTACCGTACTCCCGTGTCACTTTCGGCTCGTTACTGCGGCTGATTGATTCCCTGCTGGATTGGTTTATGTTTCCCACTGACTGCTCGTGGCAAACTCCCGTCGTCCGGCTCCGAACACCGGACGTCTCGCGGACGGACCTCCGACCAACTATGTCGTTTCACTACTCGCGCCTCACTCAACTGTCTCACGGCTAGCGCCGCACTGAACTGTCTCACGGCTAGCGCCTCACTGACCTCCCCCTTCCTCTCTCTCGTCGTTTTTGTAGGCTCCCATCGCCATATTGAACTCGTGTTATTTCTGCAGGTGGCCTCCCCGATGGCCGCGTCCTCTTCGGGGTTATAAAAACAACGTGTGCGGCCCTCCGGCTCGCGTGGGTCCGGTGTTGTCCCTCGATCCTGGTTTACAAGTTTAAGCACTTCGTTCTGTGCATGCGGAAATATTTGGGTGGTCTCTTGGCTTGGCGTACGTGTGGTTTGCCTGCCTTGCCGCTATTCTCTCCGCACGCCCGCTAAAAGCTTTCAGGGTTTTATTGCGGTGAAGCCCGGGGTCGTGGGACCTCGGCGTATCTTGGGGCGGCTGCCCAGTGTAGCTGTGTTCGTGCCCTGGTGGCTTCCGTTGCCTCCGGATGCCGCCTGCACGTGCAGAAAACTTGGGTGGCCCGTCTTTGCAGCTGTGGGGCGCGGGATCCTTTATTTCGGGACACGTTCTCCGCCCTTAATATTTATTGGTGTAGACCGTCGACAGGCTTCGCTAGCGCATGTGTTCTGGCGGCCAAAAAATGCCTGGACGCGGGGAGCGTCATCTGTCTTTCAAATGTTGAAGCAGAACTTTCTGAAATGTGTAAACAGCTTCAGTGTTGTGTGTCAAATAGTCGCTGACAACACAGGTTCCACACTTTGTGGAATCACTTTCTTTGTAATATACAACAAATGGGTGCAATTTGACTTGTGCGTTAACCCAATGAAATGCCTGTACTTCATCTTGCATCACGCAAATATAGTTTTCTGAGAAATCTCTCAAAATGATACACTCAGCAGAAGTAATATTTTCTTTTTTCGATTTTAGAAATTCAGATTGAAGTTTTGCAATAAAGTGATGGGTTTTTAATTATCAACTTTTTCTTTAGATCAATCAGAAACTCTTCCAAATTTTTTGCTAAGATGGCAATCTCACTGTGGTCAGTTTACAACCATTGTTTGCACTTTATTTCACTCAGTAGCTCATCTTCCTCACAGGTGATTCCATCCAGTACATCAACTCCAGGGCATTTGTGGCATTGTGAAACCATACAACTTTCTTTTTAATCATCGCAAATAATCATTTTCATTAAATCTTTGTACGACATTTTACTCAGTGTAGCTGCCAACATTAATTTCACATTTTGGTGCTGTCAGTGGCACATATACAGAATGTGTGCCACTGGCAGCAGCTAGCTCACAACACTTGGGCCTTAATGAAACAAACTTAGAAAATCCTATCTTTGCATATGAATGAGTTTCTTTGAATTTCAAGTAAACTTCATTTAAATTAAAGGGTACCAGATATTTTTGTTCTTTTTTTCTTTCCTCCACTTGGAGATCTGACTGTTACACAGTGCTTTAAACCAGGCACAATTCTGCTTACATCATCACTCTTGTAAAAATCTGTTACAACTATATGGTTTCATTACTTAAGCGATTTCCACTTTTTTTTGTTATACACATTTTGTAGTGCACCATGTTTTGCCTTTAAAGTTCTTGCATTTCTTACTAAATATTCCCTGCACTTAAACTCAGTTTTCGTTTTAGAAATGCACCAGCATTTTGGCACCAAACTTAAAATTTTGTATTTCTCATCAAATGTGGTAGCATGTGAGAATTTCTCCTTTAACTCTTCTATTAATTCATGGTAACCTCTAAATTATTTGGAGTGATTTCTTCATTGTTACTAGCATCATTCGAAAATGAGTTACTTGTTTCTAATTTTCTTCTAATTTTACATGATAGGTTATCAATATTTTGCACCATTCTTTGTCTTCTTTTACACTGAGGAAACCTTTGTAAACGAACAGGAGATTCATCCAGAGCAGCACATGCGAGGTTAACCGATTCTACAGCAATGCATTCCGGGTAAAAATTACCATCATTGTTTTCTTCTCCGTCAAACTCTGTTTCTACGGGTTTATTTAACTTTTGAAAACAGCATGCACATACATCCTTACCTGGTATAAGTTTCAGATGTGTTCGTGTTTAGGAGACAGCTGCATGGCAAATGGGTCACAATGCTTATTACCATGCAAATGAAAGAAGTTGTCAACATATTTCTTGTAATGGTATGCGCAGATATTTACAACTTCATCCACACCTGTTCTAAGTCTAATTAATGTTTCTATTAGATCACTTATGTCGCTTTCAATTATTAACTCTGATGATCTAGAGTAAACAACTTTGTGACGCTCATCCTTAACAAAATAGCCAACAGAACAAACCATTGTCGCTTGAATTGAATACGAAACATGCCACCAGGCAGGATGCATCTAATCGTGTGCTTCTCTGCATGATGCAGTCTCATGAAATAGTTGCATCATCTTCAGACTTTGAGACATTTCAAAGTGGTTACCATTACATGTACATAACACACACTTAATGCTGTACCAGTCCAGGTTCATTGTAACCTGTAACTATTTGGATTAAGTTATTGTACTTGCATCAAAGTACCAAACAGGAAAAGCTACACATGGGCAATGCTTATTAGTAATAAATATTTTTTTATTTGTTAAAAAATTAAAAATTTGACACGTTTCGGGGTTGGTCACAAGGTTCCGGTGATGAGATTAATGTCCGGAGGGTGCCAGCTAACCAGTTAAAGGAACCTGCTCGGGTTAGCAGGAGAGACTTGAGGTGGGTCGTGTTCGAAAAGCCCGGGCTAATGTCTTAACGAGGTCGCACGTGATGATAGACGTTGGCTACTAGATATGCTACATAACATATACACTCCCAAACTGGGGTATTGTGACTCCCCAGCACGCCGTTCCAATGCACTGACACAAACACTTCAAATTTCACAAAATACACTCAGACTTACGTGATGTAGAGAAATGTGGCAGGTAGTTGACGGTTGTAAGGGGCAGTCTCTCTTAAGATCCCTGTGAAGTGGGAGTAAGGTACACGTACACATCTGTTTCAGGAAAATACCATTTGTATTTGAGAAAATCCAGATGAGATGGTACTGAAACTGAAGCGAGCATGCAGCACGAGGTCCCACACTGGCTTAAGCTGCTATTGACAAAGGCATCAACGAACGTAAACAAAAGATTGTGTTGTACGTTATGCCGGAGGGGTCGTGAGTCTGCTCCGGAAGGGATGCATACTGGGGGGTGCACGAAGAAGTTAAATAAAAATTTTCCAGTACGATTAAAGTCTATTGCAGTGAATGTGATTGAAGTACAAAGGTGCTTCACCCCTGAGCCACGTGACGCGACCTTCCCTGATGCCCGGTACTCTCAGACTGAAAAGGTGGTAGCATGGCAGTGGTAACGGTAGTTGACCACCGCCTGCTAAAACACAATATCCCTTCACAAATATGAAATGAGCGAAATGAAACATATAGCCCGTGGAAATACATTGCAGTTTGCATTACGTGAATGTGGTTTTCATTGACATATAAAAAAGTGATAAAAATTATGTGGCAATAATTTTTATAGCATTTAATATTTTTATAGTGAGTCTTTGCTACTACCTGAAAGAGAGAATACACTCATAGAACATTTTTAAAAATGGAGAGAATTATTATGTATTAATTAAAAAGCCTTTTAATTAATATTAAAACTTTGTAGATTTGTCATGAGATTTTTGGCGTTGTTCAGTTAGAGTTCAAGTGTTCCACTGCCGGAGTCAAAACACGTATCTCTAATTAATTATGAATGGCACTTGTTAAAGACATCATTAATGTTTTGCTGTGTTCATTTAATAAGAGTTACACGATGCATTAATTATATTCTCTGAAAGTTACAGGATTAATGAGATCTCGGCGCCATGTGGTCAGCACTTTGCACCATCGGTATTCTGTTACCCATGCAGGGATTTTCTCACATCCATTTCCCGTATTGTTAACAATCATGGTAGTAGTTATGAAGGGTTGATCAGACTTTTTAATGCGGTTGTAACATAATTATGCCACTGACTTTGGTAGCATAATTTGGGATTTGGCCTCCAGTCGTGCAGCGTGCTGCTGGTACCTTGTGTAGATAGTTCCTTCCTGCTCCGCTAGGTGGTGTGCGTGTGTCGACAAGGGCTCTGGAGAAGCAGCGGTCGGCGTCAGATTTAATTGTAAAAACAAATAACGATCTTGGAAGTCTGTTGGGAGCAAACTTTAAAATCACACTGTAGGTTGTTCTGAGTAATGATTATGTGCCTAAAAGAAAGGTTGAGCAATTAGACATATTTTGCATAGATGCAAGCAGGTTGAGGTATTATAGTGTGCTGGGTTTTACTAATATAGGTATGCAGTGGTAAGATGTTTCTCCAGTTTTTTTGGTGTCCTTGGATCATAGCACAATGAGTGTATGTTATGGTTGGGACAGGTCTGAGACCTGTTTTTGTCAGCACTGGCCTAATGAGTAAGGCAGTGGATTTTTGTAGTTTTGGGCAGACCTCCCCTCTGAAGATGTTGTGTGCTGATCTCAACGAGGAACAAAAATTAGCAGTCTACCTATAAGCTATAAGGAACCATCAGTGACTTTCATTGTGTAAACACCTTTAAGGACAACTTATAAACAACATTGTTTTAAATTGTATTATGGATAAGTGGTATGTATCATTTTATTGCAGCATCTCAGTTGATATCTTCTAATAAGTTGCTCTTCCTTAACGTGTAATGTTAATTTCTTGTCAGATACTGGAAAATGCCACCTTAAGAGGGCAGGTGCCAGCTCCTATCCTGAGAATAGACAGGTAACAAAGCAATAGGTAGGATGCATCCTGAGTTTGAATACCTATCTAATGTCTTATTACAGATTTTTTCATTTTCATCTGTGCTTTCCATAACAGCTGTCATCCAGAACTGGCTATTTTATTTTCTTACACTTACTGCTATTAATCTAAACTGAGGAAACAGTAACAGGACTGCTTACTAAAGGGTACTCATAAATATAAATACACAAATAATGCATGAATTTTGCAAAGGAGCTATGTTCCACCAAAAAAACTGGCTTCTTTGCGAGTGCACTTTAATTAACAATACAGTTACTGCTCAACTAACTTGATTTTTGTGTATTGTTAATAACTAGTTATGCTGAAGTGGCGCTGCAAATATCTCTGTCAGTCTGAAAAACCAAGTTTGCAAATTGGTGTGTTATCATATGCATTGAGACATTGTCAAAATTATAAAAGTCTTCTTTTAGGTTCAATGTATTTTGGCAAGTTGAATTTGGATGATTTGAGATAACACGTTTCTTAGGTTGGCGTACCACTGGCAACGTCATTGCACATTCTAGCTTTGCCACAGTTGCGGCCTCCTCCTAAGAAGAGACGTTAAGCTGTATATGCCACAGACAGCCCTTGAAGCCCAGGGTTGAGTCGGAGCAGCTGATGCATTTTGCTGGTCTGCAACCCGCTTCATGCCACGACTTAGCCTACCTCTTCAGCCCTCAGTGGTGGAGGAAAAACGAGCTGCCAGCTTCTGCCGTCTTGGGCCATCTCCACCACTTCTCTGCTGCCCTCGCTCTGCTATCCGCACCCCTCACACTGGCCCTATTGCTCTGGGTATATATAGAGAAAGCAGACCAAAGTTTGAGACTGACTCGCAGCGCAGTTGTAGAACATTACTTTGCCTGTCTGTGTACCAACTTCTTCAACCACTAGTTGATCTTCGCAGTGCCTGCAGAACATCACGCTGCCTGGCAGCTTACCATGCTGCCTGACATGTTACCAAAGCCACCCATGCTTCACGGCTACCCAGCTAGCCATGCACGTTCAGCCACGAGTCAGAGTACCGAACAACTGTGGTCACCCTCAACCCCCGCACCTCCATGTCTTCAGATACTAGGCATCATCCTGGTTGGCATCCTAGCATCGGCCCTTCAGGCCCTAGCCAGGGTACAGGGTGGTTATGTGTGTTTACTGTTCTGGCAATAAACAGACATAATCCAATTTGGTTGACTTACCACTCGCAGCTAACTATTCTTTCTTTACCTGCCCCCATATTTGCTGTTTCGTCAAACGAACCTCAGACACTATTGCAGGAGCAGATACTTGCCACTGCACGTGTCCCTTCCTTGCCAATAAGGAGCCCTGTCTCTGAAGAACAGTGGCCCACTTGACTGTTGCACCCTTCTGAAAGTGCTTGGGTCTGCCGGTGACTTCCTGCCTACCCAGTCACTTGCTGGAGGCCAGTAGGCAGGCCTATCCACTACACCCACTTGCCTACACCTATTTACTTTCAGGCAGTGCCCACCTCTACGGAACATCCAGTATCTTCCCCTCTACCCTATCTACCCCTTATGGCTGACTGGGCGGGGTAAGACTGCTAAACAGGGTCTGGCCCTGATTGGAAGCCTGGCAGAGGATGGACAGAGTGCCAACTGGGTTTATTCCTGGAAGCGAGAAGAAGCAACTCGACAGAGGGGAACATCAGTAAACTCTACCAATGGAAGCAGCAACCTGCACTATGAGCTACTATAGAACATCCCCTGTGCGGTTTAACCACTTCCTCCCATGCCACCAAAGGAGCCAGTAACCTTTAACAGACCCTTACCCTCAGACAAGGTATTTGTCACTTAGACCAATTGTCAAGCTACACACCCACTCAGGTTCAAACCAGGCCAGCTCCCACTAGTGCTCCTCCTCATGCCCAGTGAGACATAATTAACTGGCCAAAAGTAAACAGTACTACTCCCAACAATAACACCGTCAAAAGTGGGCGATGCCTGTTTCCCTGGCATCAGGAAGGGGGGGGGGGAGGCTCAGACGACCAACGCTAAGAACACCCATTAGTTGCGGCATCAAGGTTATCTGTTATCTTTTACTTAAGTTTTTTGAATTCTCTGTATGCATCTGTATTGTTTGATATTTATTTATTTGTTGGGTTCACTATGAAGTTACAAAATAATAAGTACATATTGTGTTTGGTAGTTTTGTATTATTATGGCTTACTTGTACGTAGCTTAAATTATAACTTTATTACTGTATTCTGTTATTTTACTTTTTCGTAGGGAGTGTGGCTTGCCTCACAAAGAAACACTACAACTCAGCTTGGAGAGTTTCTACCTGTGGCAAACATTCCTGGCGTACAACATTGCCACCCAGCATTTTAGGTAAACATTGATATTAATACTGTATTTATTTGACAATAATAGGCACATTTTTTTAAGTTTTCATTTTTGGAAATGGTTTGTGATTTCTACAGGAAACATTAAGTGTTTTGCCACCTTGTACAGTGGAGTTGGTACTTAGGTAATTCCACGTAACAGCAAAGCATGCTGCTGCGTGCTGGGGTGCCAGCCAAACTATCGATAACTACTGGCATAAGCTGTCAAGGTCAACTAGTACAGTCTGAGTGTAACCCCAATACATACAACCACATGAGATAGTTAAAGATAAAATGCCATTTATCTCAGAACATGGTCACACCTTCAGTTTAAATATGCAAAATACTGCAGACTGAGCAATTTTTTTAAGATTTAATCAATGTTAAAAGTTACTTGTGTGCCTTTGAAAAACAACTACTTTAACAAAAACTTCAAACATGGACAAAAATAATAAAAAGCAATTTTGTCATAATGCAGGTATATAAATTAAATTAATGGCATATGCAAACTGTACATAATAAATTATCTCTGCCCCTATGCTGGCACTGTTTCTTTCACTTTGATTGCTATTTTCTTGAGTGAGTATAAATTAATCTTCAGTTCTGGTAGAGGTGTTAGATATGCACTTACAAGCTTTTTGTAATGATGTCAGTGGGTGTAGATCATAGTCCAAGCCAATAGGATCTACCAGCAAATGGCACAGACACTTACTTTAGCCTGTCTGTTGAAGTTGTGATTTGCTCAGATGTGCCCATCCATTAATTGTATTCCCAGGTGAAATACCTTTCAAAAGGATGGTTCACAACATGTTGTGGTTGCAACATTTTTATAAATCCACCCATGATTATGAAATCGCATAATTCTTCAATGCATACTTGTCTTTTCTTCTCCATCAGGGGGCCTCAGAAACTATTGAGGACAAGCATGGATCATTAACACAGCAGTCCTCTGGGCCAGGTAAACCACACATATTTCAGCCAGTCAGCAACCAGATCATCAGTCATCCATCTTTTCTCCTGAGCCCTGACAGTAATTACTGTTGGGAATTGAACTTTAAGAAGCACTTTTGTTTTGAGCTTACTGGAGGAAGGACGTTTGTTAGAATAATAGAAGTAAAGAAAACAACACTTCATTATAGACTGATTTATTTAATAAGCAATTAACTGACATAAGTAACCGACGTCCCTCCGTGGTCTCGAGTCCGCCACGGAGTAGTGACGAAACTCAGTGTTGCCATTTGAAATGTACCTTAAAATAACACGTCTCCTTACATTTATATGGCAACACCAAAACACACAAAACAAAACAAAACAAAAACAACTTCACTATGTTATTAAAACTATCTATCTTAACTTAATATATCTTATTTTATTCTTTTACATTTAACATTTCTCTGAATTTAATGAATTTTACATTTCCTAATGCTTTTGTAAATATATCTGCAATATTATTTTCTGAATCTATCTTTACAACTTCAATATTTCCTTGCTTGACACTCTCATGTATAAAATGATAATGAACAACAATATGTTTAGAATTCTTTGTAAAGTTTCCATATTTAGAAATGGCTATTGCCCCTGAGTTATCCTCATATATCCTAACTGGTTTACAAATTTTAGTGAAAACATCATTCGTTAAACAAATAAGAAAATTTATTTCTGTTACAGCTTTTGATAAGGCAATGTACTCTACAAATGTAGAAGACTTTGTTACACAGTTCTGTTTCTTTGATTTCCAACCAATAACATTTCCAAACAACCTAATTATAAATCCTGAGGTAGACTTCCTGTCTAGAATGTCTCCTGCCCAGTCAGCGTCCACAAAACAATCCAAAATATCAGCATTATCATTCTTATAATATTTTAATTTAAGATCTCTTGTCAAGTACAAATACTTTAGAACTCGCAGAGCATATTTAAAATGTGTCTCATCATAACAATTTTGGAACCTGCTTAAATAATTTACACAAAAAGATATATCTGGTCTGGTACCAGAGCTTATATACAAAAGAGCACCTATTAAATTTCTATACTTTATATCCTCATTTTTATCAGCTTGTGCCAGTTTTAAATTTACTTCCATAGGGGTCTTATACAATTTTGCATTTTCAACATTATAACGTTTAGCTAAAGATTCAATATAAGATTTCTGACTCAAAGTCAAGATATTATCTTGATCATAACAATATTTAATATCGATACCAATATAGTTTTTTACTTTACCTTTGTCTTTCATTTTAAACTTGTCAGATAATGTACTTTTTATGTCAACAATAGCTTGTTCAGTTTTACAGCAAATTAATAAATCATCAACAAACAGTAGAATGTAAACAGTTAAGTCATTCTCTTCTTTAACATACAAACAATAGTCATATTTACTTCTGCGAAAACCAAGAGTTATCAAGAAATCATTGAAACATTCATACCATGCTCGGGGACTTTCTTTTAAGCCGTATAATGCTTTATTTAATTTATAAACTCTGTTAGTCCCATCTTCATAACCAACTGGATGCTTTACATAAACTTCAGATACAACTTTACCATTCAAAAAGGCTGTCTCTACATCAATTTGATGAATAACTAAAGAATTTTGACAACAATAAGACAATAACAGTTTAAGAGTCAGCATTTTAGCTACAGGAGAATAAGTATCATCAATACACTCAGTTTGTTGGAAGCCTCTCACCACTAGCCTGGCTTTATACTCCCTTTCACTCTTCCTTTTGTATATCCACTTCACATCAATTACCTTCTTGTCCTTAGGAGGTTTGCTTACTAGTGTCCATGTATTATTTTTCACAAGACTGTCCATCTCACAATTCATTGCTTCTTTCCATTTCATTGACTCATCACATGTAATCGCCTCCTGAAAATTTTCCGGAACCAAAGCATCACAAAAATTGACATGAATGCAGTAATAACCAAATTCCTCATCAAAACGAAGTGGAGGTTTAACTTGTCTGCTTGAGTCTTTTTTTGTTATCCTATCTTCATCATCTTTTATCTCGTCATCATTATTTATTTCCTGTGTATTATCCTTTTCCAACTGTTTTGCCATATCCATCTTCTCTTGATTTGTATTAGGTGAATCTTCAATCTGATCTTGTTTCTATCTTCAAATCCACACAAAATTTCATCTTCTTCTATTACATCACAATGTCTAGCAATAATTACTCTGTTGTTAACCAACACTCTGTATCCAGTGTCAGTATATCCAAGTAAAATTCCAGCTTCTGCTTTCTTGTCCCATTTTGATCTTCGCCTTTCTTCTGGAATTATCATGAACACTTTACTTCCATACGTTTTCAAATTTTTAAATGATGGCATTCTTTTAAAAAATATTTCATATGGCGTTTTCCTTTCAATAGTATTAGTCAATGTCCTGTTTTTAAGATATGCAGCTGCTTTAATTACTTCAGGCCAAAATTTTCTTTCTACTTTTGCTTCTGATAAAAGACATCTGCCCATATCCATTAATGTTCTATTGTATCTCTCTGCTGTTCCATTTAGTTCATGAACATATGCTGGACAAGGTTTTATTACTATTCCCTTTTCTTTTGCAAACTGAAAAACTCTTGCATTCATATATTCCTTGCCATTGTCACATCGCAGTTCCTTTATCATCTTTCCTGTCAAGTTTTGTACCTCATTTACATATTGCACTAAATAATCATATACCTCATCTTTTGTCCTGATACAATAAACTTTAACTAATTTGCTGTAATCATCTATGAAACTCAAAAAATATTTTTCTCCCTGATTTCCTGAAGTCTGATGTGGTCCATTTAAATCTGTGTGTACAATCTCTAATAGCTCCTCTGCTCTTCTTCGATTATGGTGAAATGGTAGGTTATGCATTTTGTTTTCAATACATGTTGCACACCTTAGGTATTCAGATTCAATCTCTTTAGGTAATCCATCCAATGACTCAATTTTGCACATTACTTCCAAATTTCTAAAATTTATATGTCCCAATGTACGGTGTAGTTTTTCTTTTATAGTCATATGTCTTTTACCCACATTCGCTTGCATTCTTTCTTCAATCATGTAGCTTTTCATCTTATATAGTCTCTGATCTTTAATTGCCACTTCTAGAACCTTACCATTTGTGTTATAAATTTTTGACAATCTCCTTCTTGAAACAATTGAATGTTTGTCTGTAATTCTTGAATAACTTAACAGGTTTGCCTTCATTTCTTTTACATAAAAAACATTTGTCAACATCACTTCCGATTTTTGTCCATACACCAGGAAACAAGTATTAATATTACCAACTTTTGTAGCTTCTAATATTGTTCCATCACCAATTTTTACTTGGACAGGTTTCTTCAATGTCTCGCAAGTATCAAAGTACTCATCAGTGTTTATAATATGGTCTGTACAACCACTATCGAGTATCCATTCTATTTGCCCTTTCTTTGGCTTATCATTTTCACTTGTTGTGTACGTATTGTTTGCAATGGTAGTGTGAAAACTATTACCTTGATTCTCATGACTACTTTGATGATAATTTCCTCGTCCTCTATGCAAATTTCTAATATTCTATGATCCACGTCCTTGGTAACTGGATGATCCACGTCCTTGGTAACTGGATAATCCATGGCCACGGTAACTAGAAAAACCACGTCCACGGTTTACATTTCTGGAACGACAATCTCTTCTAAAGTGACCTGGATTTCCACAGCCAAAATAATTTAAATTATTCTGATTTGATGACCTGGCTTCCGCTTGAAAAACATTTGATGTATCATTTGATGTGTCACTCGCATTCTCTGCCTTTTTTAAACTTTATTTTACCACAGTTCTCTCACCCTCCGGTAGAAGATCTATTAAATCACCAATATGGCTGTAATTAACTGGTAACGCCTTCAACATATAATTTAGCTTTTCCTGCTCTGATACTATTGCTCCTGCTTGTTTTAGTTCGTTTCTAGCTTTCTCAAAGTCGTCAAAGAATAAGCTAACCTCTGAGTAATTTTTTAATTTGATAGTTTCCAGATTATGTCGGCACACTATCTGCAACGCCGTTGATTTTTTTAGATACATCTCGTCAAATTTTTTGAAAATCTCATAAGCTGTATCGAGCTCTCCTATGTATTCCAGCTGTTTATTCGATATGGCACTATAAATGTAATTTGTTGCCTGGACATCCCTGTCGTCCCACTTGT
The DNA here is from genome assembly GCA_002778355.1 of Clitarchus hookeri. Classification (NCBI taxonomy): domain Eukaryota; kingdom Metazoa; phylum Arthropoda; class Insecta; order Phasmatodea; family Phasmatidae; genus Clitarchus; species Clitarchus hookeri. The sequence continues at coordinate 538,886 of NQII01001227.1, forward strand.
CATCATCAGTCTTCATTTTCGGACGTACTGCCACATCCTTANCAAACTTTAGGATTAGTAATTTCCAATTACAATAGTCCGCTCCATCGAAAATTGGAATGCTTATGTCACTATTTCTAGCCGCCATTTTGGTTAACAAAACTGTTCTTTTTTCGAAATTTTCACTAAACTATTTCACTCGTTCACTTCCTAACCACGCACCTCTGCTACCATGTTAGAATAATAGAAGTAAAGAAAACAACACTTCATTATACACTGATTTATTTAATAAGCAATTAACTGACATAAGTAACAGACATCCCTCCGTGGTCTCGAGTCCGCCACGGAGTAGTGACGAAACTCAGTGTTGCCATTTGAAATGTACCATAAAATAACAACGTTCACTCTTGCCACTTTGTAATGCACATCACCACCATGCAATTCTGTATTTTAACACCTGTCATTGGAATCATACACTTTTTTCTCTTACGTGTTTCCTGTAGCATTTGCTGGCATGTCAGATCAAATGGGGAGTTTGGTCTGTGTTACCAGCTTAAGACAGAAGGTAGCTATTATCCTTTCTGAGATAAATTATGTGTTTTTGAAAAGCAAGAACTTCTTTTTAAAATACTTCAGGCAACATTGGTTAACATGTTCCTGTATGTATTGGAAGACCACCTCTTCGCATGAAGCAGCATAGCCTGTTTTGAAATCTTGTGCAGGTACATTAGAGTTTATTTCATCTGCAGCATTTCTGTGTTCACTGCATTTCCTGATTTTTGTGTTTCCTTCATAATAAGTAGTGCCTTATTTATTTTTGGATTTTTTAATTTCTGCTTCGAAATGCCCATTTATTTTTTGAGCATCTTTTAGGTGTTGTTCACCTTCCTTCTCCTGCTATTATTGTACATTTACAACCCTTAACACAGAGTTGTTGCTCTGCTGCAAGTTTCCTGTTCTCATTTTCTCATTTTACAACTTGGAACTTGAATTTGGCAGTGTAACTTCCTCTCTTAGCAAATATTCATCACTCCTTCAGCAACAACATATCAACGCACATCCAACCATGTGCTTTGTGCACCCAGTGGCCTGCCTGCGTGCTAATGCACCAGCCTGAAAGCCACCCTCTCATTCCAGCCCCATCAAAGTGCTTTGCTTTGTTGTCAAGGGTACATGGCCGACACCATCATCCCTGCCCTAGCCATTTACTCAGTGACAGGAGAAAAGGAAGCACTCTGTAAACACTTCACCATATGGGCAAGGGAATGCCATTATAAATTCTACCAAAATTATTTTGTACTACACCGTGATCAAAGTGGTGAATAGGAACCATACTAGGTGAGTAAAAAAAAAAAACTGGCATAAATATGGTAACTGCCACCAAGCTGGAATGTGGTATTGGTGTTCATCACTTACAGTGGAACTGTGCTATGACAACTGAGAAGATAAATTTTTGCCATAGTGAATTATTATTAGAACCAAATCTTAATGTCTAGAATCATCTCGTGCAGTGTTATCGTGGGCCGTTACTCATATGGAAGCTGACAAGTTGTCCATGAAATATAACATAGCACATCTGACAACGGGTTTTTCCATATTTGATCATCGTTTGCATAAAGATTTTGAAAACTAGAATAAACAATAAGCACTAATAACTGAGAAAAACATTTTTTGCCACCCCTTGTTAGTATTGTTACGTGTAACAGGCCTTCATCACTCCACTTGCCCCGTCCTGCTTGCGAGAACAGAGGAATGAAGGTTAGCGAGCAATAATCCAAGGAGCGCGTATCTTGTTTCGAAAGGCATGTCACAGCTCATTCTTCTGCATATCGCTGTGATAGGCCTTTTGCGGCTTGCACACTCCTGACATTAGGTAGATTGAATTCCTGCATTTATCTGAAGGAATTTTCTGGTTACTGATCTAGTTCTCTCAGCATGACTCGGGGTGTGGCAAACCTTCCAGATCAAGGCCAGCGATATTATTTAAGTCTGACAGGCCTCCAAGCCAGGAGTTGATGAGAGTCAGGAGTTTGGGCGATCCTGGGGCCTTAAGTAATAGACAACAAGCCAAAAGAGCAATGAGTGGCACTGGAAGTGACTAGTGGGAGGAAAATCTGTGACTGCGAGCATCGGTGCAGTGAAGATTGTGACTGGCAGGCTGGACAGTTTAACTGGATGCATGAGTGAAAGACATTTTAAATAATGGCAACAGACAAACTGGACATGTGTTAATGATGAGTGTGAGTTAATTGACCATAACCAAACAGAGATATAGAGGACTTTAATTAGAGTTGAGATAGACATTAAATACTTTGCCCATTGAGAAATAAAAAGAGTAATAGTGGAGATAGATAGATTAATACTCTAGATACATAACAGCTGTGTAAATAAATTAAAATCAAATTTAGTTGTTCATTTTTTTTATTAAGACCTCCATCCCTCATGAACTCAGATACGCCCCTCAGACATCTTGTAACAGTATTTTCTATTTGTTTTATTTCAGAATATTTTTAAAAGGTGATGTAAAACATGTCTATATTATTCTCAATGAAAGTAATACCTTTAATGTAATGCGCACGTAACCATACAGGCCAAGAAGTAATGGAATAGTTGCATAGAAATATTGATGAAATAGATAAATTAAGAATTGATGCTAACACTTTGTAGAGGATCAGACTTTTTAAATCTTCAACGACATTGTATGATAAGTTGACCACAACAAGAATAGCTAAACTACTGTACAGCATGAAGATTATGAATAAGGAATTGAGGCAAGGCGTATACATGGGATAGGCATTGCACTGTTACCACACCCTGTATAGCTATCCAGGAGAAGGCAGCTAGCCAGGGCGGGTAGCTGACAACTTAACTTTCAATCCGGGACTTCACCCTCGGAGCAGTCCCGACGCGTAAGGACACACTGGGAAGAACCGAAGTCAAATGAAAGAGGGTAAGTCCCGAGAAATAGCTGATACNGAAACAGCTGATACAGCTCCGTAGGAATCCCAGCCACAGTAACTTCACCCTCCCTCCGCCTTAGTCGGAGCACACACACTGCTGATGAGATGCAAAATCATGCACAAAAACGCGCCAGTTAAACAGGGGATCTCCCGAACTCTCTCTTGAGAAAGTGCTGAGAAATGTAACTTCAATATAGCAACACAGGAGTTATATTCACGAGACAGCCGAGGTGAAGTTAGTTTTTCAGTGGCCGAGACGAGAGTCAGTGGAGAAGTCGGAAAGCACAAGCCGGATCGAGAGCGGACGTCGACGCAGGAGGAGTCACGAGGTCTCCAACGGGGAACGCCAGCCGAGATCGAGGAGACAACATTAGTTCCGGGGAACCAACCCCAAACTTCCGGGAAGAGAACTAGAGCTGACCCAGCTGCACCGACCAACGAAGGCAACTCAGCAAAAGCTGTAGTCCAGTCAAGCAGTTAACTAAAAAGTCTCCATTCAAACAACCTTCCCCGACGCATAGCATTTCGTCAACCAGCCCTTCAGGCCTAGGACTTGTAAGGGGGATGGGAGGCTCAGTCTCATCAGTGTGTGTAAATACCTTTGTTACTTTCAGACAAATAAAATACTGGTGTGTTAACTAACGGAGAATACGAGTATTTGTTTACCCCTAATGCAACAACCACAGGTGCATTTAGTCTCCACCAAAGTACAGTAACTCTGTACCCTACTAGCCATCATCCTGTATAACTCAGGTGGCAGTAACGACAAGTTATATTGGCGCCCAACGTGGGGCATGTTAAGGCATGTCAGGGCATGTTAAGGCATAGTTAAGTCTGTATAGACAGAAACAAGGACCAGACTAACACCCGAGAAAAGGAGTAGCCCTTACCGAGCTAGTCAGGATGTCAGAGACTTCAGGGAGTCTGGAATATAACCCTGTGGCACCTATCATTACAGTAACCCCAAATTTATTAGTTTGGCAGACGAGGAATGCCGATAGAAGGCGGGCGAGGAGTCTAGAGGATATGCGGGTCAGAATACCACAGGAGGGGACCAAGGCGATGATCCAAGATAACAGCCGGACGAGGAACGAGGGAAGAGGGGAACAGATGGAGCGGTGCTGTGCTCCACTGTGTTGAGGTACAGGACTGTACATAATCTGGTGTAGCACTTGCCCTCAACGCCATTGTAACCAGTGTATAGGCTGGCCAGACACTTTCCGGCCGACGCAAGGGATGCAGTATCGTTGCCATAATCGCCAGATACAGCAGACGTGCTGCGACCTCCTTAATTGCCTGGGGCGCAACACGCGCTGCACACAGTGTGCTACATGTCCACAGTAATTTCACAACATGAGTTTAGNGCTTAATTGCCTGGGGCGCAACACGCGCCGCACACAGTGTGCTACATGTCCACAGTAATTTCACAACATGTGTTTAGGGTGGCCCGACGAGCCCGAGAGCATGGGGGGCTGGGTATACTATTGCAGGGTATGCCAAGGACGGGCAAAATGGGAACTCCCTTCTAATCTGGGCCGAACTCCCGGTAATCGGGTAGAAAAGGAACAAAAAATAACAGAGAAAGTAGTCTTGCCAGAATTCTCAGGAAGGCCACATGAGGACCCAGAACTGTTTATAAAAAATTGTGAACACGAGT
>NQII01001228.1:0-29280 GCA_002778355.1 Clitarchus hookeri
GCTCTTATCCAGTTCAACTTGTATGTCGTACAATTAATTGTATGTCTTAAATTAATTTGCATGCATTATTCGCATGTCTTCTGTTCATTTCCTTGTAACCTACATGTTATTTCATGTAACCTACATTCAATTGCATACGACCCACGTTCATTTCTAGGTGACCTGCATCCAATTGCATATGCCTTACATGCAGTTGCTTATCATCTTGTAATTTCCATGCCATCTACCTTCTTCCGCATGTCTATCTCTCACTAACCGCCCATAATGTTGAGGGTGCTGGTCACAGAAAAATTTATTATTTTATATTTGTATGAAATTATGTTCAACCTGTAGACATTACTTACAAGGACTATACATGTTCATGGGATTTGTGTGTTTATGTGAATACATTTAAATACACACAGTAACACAGCAAGAGTATGATGTAGGGGTCAGTCGGGTAACATGGCAGGAATTTGGGAAGACTCGGAGAACACCCCCTGAAAGAGTGTGATGTAGGTCAGTTGGGACGTCAGGGAATACCCGGAGAACACCCTTTTGCCTATGTTATGTATTTGCTGGTTGTACCCTAAATGGTTCGGAAATATGATCAACTATGCGTATAAGTTCGCAAAGGGGCTTAAATGACCATGTGTTAATTTTCCTTATCAGCGGCGATGCCAATGTTATGAATTTGACGAGTACATCTTAAACGGTTCGGGAATTACGGCCAACTATGCTTATAAGTTCGNTGAATTTGACGAGTACATCTTAAACGGTTCGGGAATTACGGCCAACTATGCTTATAAGTTCGCATAGGGCTTAAAAGGCCATTTGTTAATTTTCCTTGTCCGCGTCGATGCCTATGATATGATTTCGACAACTACATCTTAAATGGTTCGGGTATTATGGCCAACTATGCTTATAAGTTCGCATAGGGCTTAAATGACTATTTATAGTNATGGTTCGGGTATTATGGCCAACTATGCTTATAAGTTCGCATAGGGCTTAAATGACTATTTATAGTGTATATCGTATTAGGGAAGGCTCTGAGATAACCCTCCCAGCTTGGAATGCAAGGGGGTGAAGTTTAACATGCCCTCTATCTGCTGCATCACCACGGCACCCTGTGAATGCAAGAGCATGAATTATGGTTGGGGAAGACTCTGAGAAAATCCTCATGAATCCTCAATCCTCATTGCCCACAAATGAGTCATTTAGCCACTTTGTGGGATCGTTGGAAAAATTTTTAAAAATAATATTTTTTAAAACATTTTTGGGAAATTAGGGATATTTTTAGGGAAAAAAGTAAATTTCAAGGGGAAAAATTGACATTTTAACGATGTTTTGGCAGGAAAAGGGACATTTCGAGGGAAATGGACTTCAAAATGACGGTAACTGGCTGCAAAAATGGCCGCCATGGTGGCGGAATGCAAGAGCATGATGTGGCCACCGGCGGCCATCTTGGGCTCCCCGGCTCCCTGTCACGAAGCTGCGTTCGAACCGGCCATTTCTAACTACTGGCTTGCATAAAACATAGTGAAGTAACTTGTTAAGAGTCATCTTTACCTTGTTGACTAGCGTGTTTAGAAATCAGTGACTGGTTAAGAAGACAGACTCCCTTATGCTGTTATAGCACTNGTCTATCTGATTTTTTTAGTAGGTATAGTTTTCGATAAATACTTACACACACTGCATTTATGAGTGCTAAATTGGAACTCTTTGAATTTAAAAAAAAACTTTATTCACTGTAGAACTCTTTTCAAAATAAAAGTTTCTCAGTGTAGCGTAGGCTTTGTTTTCGCGCGAAGCTTTACAAAAGAATGAGAGTACTTAAAACTAATGTTGAAGTATTTTAATTTTTTTATACATGATTTAATGTGTATTAAACTTTGTCACGAAATGTATGCTGATGGTTTATGTATTCGTCAGTAATAATAGAGCAGCCTGCAGTAAATAGTAAATATTTTGTATGTCAGTAAGTTAATAGTTTCGGTACGCTCGACAGTGGTACTCATTAATATTAGAGAAAAAGAGTTAAATTATCGCTATCACTATCTTAATTTAAGATAGTTCTCTCTTAATTTAAGAGAGTACTTACATATGATAAACATAGCGATACTTGTATATCTGAAAAAAATAAATTTTTGATAACATAAATTCTGCTTTGAATTTAATTGTGTTTTTTTTTTTGTGCAGAATCTCAATCTGAATTATTTTGTATTCAGATTATGCTACCGTATACACTTACATAAATAACTCGGAGAACCTATGACTTTAATCGCCCGCCGATATCTCGTTTCACTGTCATGTACGACCGCTGTAGCTCCAGTAAAATCTGTCTCTTCAGTAGTAATGAACTTAGCCTCGTGCAGGGTACCACACAGCGGCTTGTAGAAATGACTGTCAGTGATCATCTGTGAATATCGAATCGCAATACGTATATCCGCCGCATGCTCGGAATTCTATATTGTCTGTGAAATTACAACCATTCGGCAACAAATTAAAGAGAATGAAACATATTTTTCAGTTCNCAAATTACAACCATTCGGCAACAAATTAAAGAGAATGAAACATATTTTTCAGTTCATTCCATCGCCAGATTATTATTCGTTACTATATAGTCCATTCGCTGTTACTTCCAACTTGTTTTGAAGCCCCGATAAAGTTTTAATTCCCGGATATTCCTCTGCCTCATGCAAATTAAACTTAATTGGGTCTAAATAATTACACCAAAGGGACAAACGCAACACATTCGTGTGCACTCAGTGTAATAACATTNAAACTTAATTGGGTCTAAATAATTACACCAAAGGGACAAACGCAACACATTCGTGTGCACTCAGTGTAATAACATTTTGTATAAGAACCATTTGTTACTTGGCATTGCCAACACACCCAATTTCTCCCTGTTTATTCATATTAATTATAAATTAAATTATAATTGATCGATAAAATATAATCCTAAATTCAATTTTAATTTTAAAAAGGTATTTTTATAATAATACTACTATAAAATGCTTGTGATAAATGATATTCAGGTGACAACCGAANTAATTTTAAAAAGGTATTTTTATAATAATACTACTATAAAATGCTTGTGATAAATGATATTCAGGTGACAACCGAGCACGTCATACTTGGGGTGATTTTTCAAAGGTTTGATTCATAAAGCGTGAAGAAACCGCAAACTATAATCAGAATTTCACATACAGAAATGTTAGTGTTCATGCGTACATAAAACTTNAAAGCGTGAAGAAACCGCAAACTATAATCAGAATTTCACATACAGAAATGTTAGTGTTCATGCGTACATAAAACTTGGTATTAAACATTGTATAACGAGGTTATTTCACGTAATAACGTACCTTCATAGTAATTGTGTTTTTGTTATGAGCAAAATACTTCTTACTACATATTTATAGTATTTGTAAATAAATTGCATTTGCCACTTTTTCTCTTTTTTTTTCAGTTCTATAATAAATTTTCCCTAAACAGTATTGATTGATAATATACATTATGTTCTCAGTGTAAAGAAATTAAAGTTACTGTAACTATTGACAGTTAACCATTTCCATGTTTACGGTATCATTTTGTTTCTATGTGAGGAGAGAAATTAATTTAATTCGGCATTTCCAAGACATCGAAGTTTCTCGCAAATGTTCGCCAACATACTATAACATCTCTGCAAAATGCGTTAGTTACGTAATACGAAAAACCCGCATCAATACACTAGATAAGGACGCAACTGGACTGTGTGTGCGCTTGCGCGCGAGCACAACTGATCGGGAGCACCAAGCCAGCCTGCCTGAGCGAGCAGGTGGCACAATGGCGACAGTCAAGGACAGGGAGGTCTGGCAACACTGCTACAGCAAGCTTTCAGACACTCGGATCGCTGATAGGGGGAGGCCCTCACACTCGCGCGAGTGCCGACGACCCCTCACGGACCAAAGTGACACATCCTCCCTGTCCCAGACCTCTCTCGCAATTGTTTTTTACTTACCTACTCTAAAACTAAGTGTTAGGGGTGAGCCCGAGGTAGGGACTGTAGTTGCGTCTTAGGACTAAGCCCCATATGCCTGCAAGGGAAGGAAATCATGCAAGGAGACATGCATCGTGACAGCAAGGGATTGAATTCCNACTAAGCCCCATATGCCTACAAGGGAAGGAAATCATGCAAGGAGACATGCATCGTGACAGCAAGGGATTGAATTCCATGGCCACAATTCGGCCATGACAACCTCCCTGAGTGAACTTATAGCTAAACTACTCTACTAATAAGAGAAAGGGAAAAACCGGCATAGACACCTTAAAAGCCCTTTCGACAGGAAATAATTAAAAATGTTTGCATGCATTAACAGAATTTGTTACAGGAGACAGATAGGTGGAAACAATGCTATTTATTAGTGGGTAGAGAAAATACTAGTAGAGAGGTGGGATGTCCCCCACCACTCCGCAGGCCTGTATATAAACTGGGCGACTTCCAGTGAGAGAGCCTGCCCCCTCTCTACTAGTATTTTCTCTACCCACTAATAAATAGCATTGTTTCTACCTATCTGTCACCCGTAGCATTTTCTGTTAATGCATGCAATACATTTTAATTAATTCCTGTCAAAAGTGTTTTTACGGTGTATATGCCGGTTTTTCCCTTTCTCTTCATAGTATAGTAGTTTAGCTATAAGTACACTCAGGGAGGTTGTCATGGCCGAATTGTGGCCATGGCAACTCAATCCCTTACTGTCGCGATGCATGTCTCCTTGTATGATTTCCTTCCCTTGTAGGCGTATGGGACCTAGCCCTGAGACGCACTTAACTCCCGTCCCTACCGCGGGCTCACACCTAACACTTAGTTTCAGAGTAGGAAAGGAAAAAAGAGGCGGAGGTCATCATTTCGAGACCTCTGCCATTTTTTATCAGCAGAATAACGATTTGTAACAATTACTATATTTGAGGCATGAACTGCCCCCTTAACCGGGCCTACTGTGCCAAAATAATTTTTCCCAATGCTTTTTACGCATTTAAATCGTGATTGCATACCTAGTATATACAGTACCCGTAAAAAATTTAAGACCACTAGTAAATTCGTTAAAATAATTTTCTGCTCTAGATTTTTTGGTGCAATGTGTGTTATACGTTTTTTAAAACATTGTTACTGCTAAAACACATATTAGTATGATTAAATTATTGAAATTGGTCAAATAATTTGTAAGTTATGATTTTTGAAACGAATACATAAATCTGAAACTATCGCACCCATTTTTGTGTAGAAAGTTATGTAGACACAAATTTACAGCTGTTTAAGTGCAATGTTTTTTTTTAATTGTCTTTATAAATAAACTTGAAAGAGAAAAACAAATGGGGTCCCGAATAAATTCGGAAACAAGCTTTTTTTTTTATTTTTGCTTATTGATTTCTCACCGTAGAGAAAATTAGCTATAAATTCGCCAAAATTGTAAACTATGTTTCTTTCTAGTTGAGCTAGTGAGATTGGGTTTCCAGCATTAGTTAGTTCTCTTTCCACTGAAATGATAACACCATGTGTTTGTTACCAGGAAATAACAAATTCACCAATTACTGCCATCCATTTTGAGACAGTGGAAGTTTCGTACAATTTTTGTATATAAAATGGGGAAATAGTGTATTACCCAACATAACGTGGCAAATTGTTGGAATGAGTTAAGTGCAACAAAAAAATGAGACATTGCAACCCAGCCAGTCATTGTAAAAAGGCATGTGTACCAAACACAATAATTTTTTTTTTAGTCAGGAGCATAACACGCATGTGAAAAAAGTATATAAAAAACACAAATGTTCGTTGCTGTTGTAGCTAATTTTTAGCAATTTTTTTTTTTTAGAAGTATTGACTATTTCACAGTGTTTTATTATTTCTGTTCTTGATTTATGGCCAAGTTTAAGTTTTAATTTACACCTTGCGTGGTCCTAAACTTTTGATGTGTACTGTAAGTTGAAAGTCAGATATTAAGGCTGGGATTACGATAACTTCACTTTTCACGGGACAAGTTTCAAGAAACACGTTCACGTAAGCTGGCTATACCTTGACTGGTGTGTTTCAATAAGACCTATCACGATCGTTTCACGTACCGTCAATGTGAAACGTGACTCTGTACTGCCTGTACCACGTGATGTCGCTGGCCACTCACAAAAATAAGAGTTGTTTTTATTTTGCAATGCCGTCTGCTCCTATATTTAATCGAGCGCAAGTGCTGTCCTTTTTTTCCTTAAATGGGAGACGAATGGATTACAAAGTTGGGCTACTTCGTAAGGGAAAATTAAAGAAATCTCCTCAAAAAAAGTAGACGTACCGTATATATACAACGTAATGTGTTCGTATAGTAGGAAGAAAAATGTAACCCCTAGGTGATGAATAACTTGCAGAATATAAGTACATGAACTAAAGCGGATTATTTCATCTGTAAATTAGGTCATATTTATGTATTGCTGGAAATTCCAAATTATGTTTAACAGAAGTATCAAAGTGCTCGCGTGTAGTGATTAATGTATAATTAAATTGTAAACTTTATTATACAGATTAATTTAACAATTTAATTTTCGCTATTCCTCTCACGATCACTGTGCACATATACGAATAACATTACATTTCTGCTCATCTCCGTTGAATTTTACTGTGCAGGTTATGACCATGTAGTTGTTTTCACAGTTAAAATAAAACATGGACATGAAATTTTCGCAATCTTTTCATAGCCGCGTAAAAGTTATAATACAGATACGTCTGTACAACTTTAATTTTAAGAGTTAAACTTAGTAGGCTACATTGTTTATTTTCTTATTTAAAAAAAAAAACACCTGCTCTTGACTGGTGACTGGGCTGTAAATTTTCCCGTGGTATGGCCGAAACACATTTTCTTTTCTGCTCTTCGCTGATGGGCCCGTTATTTTAATTACCCCTGCTGTGTGGAAAACAACACTTAAAAAGTAATTTCACTATAAAAACGTTTGTTACTTGGACACTGTATCCTACTAAACCTTTTTTAAGCGAACGATAATAATCGTGGCACAATAAGGCGTCCATACGAGCACAGCTTCATTCAGCCACTGCCAGTCCAACGAGTTCGCCTGGTGGACGATGGCCTAATGTGCGTGACGTCATGCGCTCGGGATTCGACAGCCTATGTACGTCTCGGCGGCAGACTCGTGACTGCGCCAGTGGCGCCAACATTGGACGCCGCTAAATACCTCACTGCTATCGTTGCAATCCAAACTAATATGGCATATTATTTAACTTTCAAATAGAGCCGAACTTTTAGTTAGGTACAATAAAAATGCCGTGAGACGTTTTCCTGATTGCATCGTTTTATTTCAGAAGGAGGCGCTATTACAAGAAAACAACGCATTTATGGACCCTTCTCGAGCACGAATTTAGTTTCCTTTTCTTGTTACCTCTATTATGTGCTTCAACTAATATCTACTCGTCCCATCACCCCATTCCATTCCCTCCCTCGCCAAACAAAAATTTTAATCCCAGGAAACGTTACTTCAGAACGCGCATGTCCCCCAAATATTCACAGGAAATTCTTGTTACGTCTCATTCGAAAAAAAAATAAAAATTAAAACGTCTCTTGAATATGATAGATTGGCGGATTTTTTTAAGCTCCATTTTTAATTACGATGTTTTGTAAAACAACAGAAGTGTGANTTGAATATGATAGATTGGCGGATTTTTTTAAGCTCCATTTTTAATTACGATGTTTTGTAAAACAACAGAAGTGTGAAACGTATTTCATACTATTCGAATTGTATACTATGGCCTGTTGAATTATTCGGGTTAATAAAAGCAATACAGTGAGGAGAACGGCACCAAGAAAAAAATCTAACACTCCACAGCTTAATTTTAACTCACACGTGTTTTGTCGATGTTTCATAACGGACTCAAGATTTTTACTCCTACTTAATTAAATGTCAATATATTTTTGAGTGCTCTTTTCCCGAGAAAATATTTACACGGTGTGTCGTAAGAAACCATAGCGAAAAAATTGAAAATTTGTAATAATTATTTNTTTTCCCGAGAAAATATTTACACGGTGTGTCGTAAGAAACCATAGCGAAAAAATTGAAAATTTGTAATAATTATTTAATTAAAAGCCATATAAATTTTTTTTTTTTTTAAATTTATGGTATCACGTTTTTATAAAATACCCACATGTTTAAACAATATAAATTAAATACAATAAAATAGGGTGTGATATTACATGCTCAACTGGCGTAAAGATTTTAAGGCANCTGAGACGCACTTAACTCCCGTCCCTACCGCGGGCTCACACCTAACACTTAGTTTCAGAGTAGGAAAGGAAAAAAGAGGCGGAGGACATCATTTCGAGACCTCTGCCATTTTGTATCAGCAGAATAACGATTTGTAACAATTACTATATTTGAGGCATGAACTGCCCCCTTAACCGGGCCTACTGTGCCAAAATAATTTTTCCCAATGCTTTTTACGCATTTAAATCGTGATTGCATACCTAGTATATACAGTACCCGTAAAAAATTTAAGACCACTAGTAAATTCGTTAAAATAATTTTCTGCTCTAGATTTTTTGGTGCAATGTGTGTTATACGTTTTTTAAAACATTGTTACTGCTAAAACACATATTAGTATGATTAAATTATTTAAATTGGTCAAATAATTTGTAAGTTATGATTTTTGAAACGAATACATAAATCTGAAACTATCGCACACATTTTTGTGTAGAAAGTTATGTAGACACAAATTTACAGCTGTTTAAGTGCAATGTTTTTTTTTTAATTGTCTTTATAAATAAACTTGAAAGAGAAAAACAAATGGGGTCCCGAATAAATTCGGAAATAAGCTTTTTTTTTTATTTTTGCTTATTGATTTCTCACCGTAGAGAAAATTAGCTATAAATTCGCCAAAATTGAAAACTATGTTTCTTTATAGTTGAGCTAGTGAGATTGGGTTTCCAGCATTAGTTAGTTCTCTTTCCACTGAAATGATAACACCATGTGTTTGTTACCAGGAAATAACAAATTCACCAATTACTGCCATCCATTTTGAGACAGTGGAAGTTTCGTACAATTTTTGTATATAAAATGGGGAAAAAGTGTATTACCCAACATAACGTGGCAAATTGTTGGAATGAGTTAAGTGCAACAAAAAAATGAGACATTGCAACCCAGCCGGTCATTGTAAAAAGGCATGTGTATCAAACACAATAATTTTTTTTTAGTCAGGAGCATAAAACGCATGTGAAAAAAGTATATAAAAAACACAAATGTTCGTTGCTGTTGTAGCTAATTTTTAGCAAATTTTTTTTAGAAGTATTAGCGATTTCACAGTGTTTTATTATTTCTGTTCTTGATTTATGGCCAAGTTTAAGTTTTAATTTACACCTTGCGTGGTCCTAAACTTTTGATGTGTACTGTAAGTTGAAAGTCAGATATTAAGGCTGGGATTACGATAACTTCACTTTTCACGGGACAAGTTTCAAGAAACACGTTCACGTAAGCTGGCTATACCTTGACTGGTGTGTTTCAATAAGACCTATCACGATCGTTTCACGTACCGTCAATGTGAAACGTGACTCTGTACTGCCTGTACCACGTGATGTCGCTGGCCACTCACAAAAATAAGAGTTGTTTTTATTTTGCAATGCCGTCTGCTCCTATATTTAATCGAGCGCAAGTGCTGTCCTTTTTTTCCTTAAATGGGAGACGAATGGATTACAAAGTTGGGCTACTTCGTAAGGGAAAATTAAAGAAATCTCCTCAAAAAAAGTAGACGTGCCGTACATATACAACGTAATGTGTTCGTATAGTAGGAAGAAAAATGTAACCCCTAGGTGATGAATAACTTGCAGAATATAAGTACATGAACTAAAGCGGATTATTTCATCTGTAAATTAGGTCATATTTATGTATTGCTGGAAATTCCAAATTATGTTTAACAGAAGTATCAAAGTGCTCGCGTGTAGTGATTAATGTATAATTAAATTGTAAACTTTATTATACAGATTAATTTAACAATTTAATTTTCGCTATTCCTCTCACGATTACTGTGCACATATACGAATAACATTACATTTCTGCTCATCTCCGTTGAATTTTACTGTGCAGGTTATGACCATGTAGTTGTTTTCACAGTTAAAATAAAACATGGACATGAAATTTTCGCAATCTTTTCATAGCCGCGTAAAAGTTATAATACAGATACGTCTGTACAACTTTAATTTTAAGAGTTAAACTTAGTAGGCTACATTGTTTATTTTCTTATTTAAAAAAAAAAACGTACTCTTGACTGGTGACTGGGCTGTAAATTTTCCCGTGGTATGGCCGAAACACATTTTCTTTTCTGCGCTTCGCTGATCGGCCCGTTATTTTAACTACCCCTGCTGTGTGGAAAACAACACTTAAAAAGTAATTTCACTATCAAAACGTTTGTTACTTGGACACTGTATCCTACTAAACCTTTTTTAAGCGAACGATAATAATCGTGGCACAATAAGGCGTCCATACGAGCACAGCTTCATTCAGCCACTGCCAGTCCAACGAATTCGCCTGGTGGACGATGGCCTAATGTGCGTGACGTCATGCGCTCGGGATTCGACAGCCTATGTACGTCTCGGCGGCAGACTCGTGACTGCGCCAGTGGCGCCAACATTGGACGCCGCTAAATACCTCACTGCTATCGTTGCAATCCAAACTAATATGGCATATTATTTAACTTTCAAATAGAGCCGAACTTTTAGTTAGGTACAATAAAAATGCCGTGAGACGTTTTCCTGATTGCATCGTTTTATTTCAGAAGGAGGCGCTATTTCAAGAAAACAACGCATGTATGGACCCTTCTCGAGCACGAATTTAGTTTCCTTTTCTTGTTACCTCTATCATGTGCTTCAACTAATATCTACTCGTCCCATCACCCCATTCCATTCCCTCCCTCGCCAAACAAAAATTTTAATCCCAGGAAACGTTACTTCAGAACGCGCATGTCCCCCAAATATTCACAGGAAATTCTTGTTACGTCTCATTCGAAAAAAAATAAAAATTAAAACGTCTTTTGAATATGATAGATTGGCGGATTTTTTTAAGCTCCATTTTTAATTACGATGTTTTGTAAAACAACAGAAGTGTGAAACGTATTTCATACTATTCGAATTGTATACTATGGCCTGTTGAATTATTCGGGTTAATAAAAGCAATACAGTGAGGAGAACGGCACCAAGAAAAAAATCTAACACTCCACAGCTTAATTTTAACTCACACGTGTTTTGTCGATGTTTCATAACGGACTCAAGATTTTTACTCCTACTTAATTAAATGTCAATATATTTTTGAGTGCTCTTTTCCCGAGAAAATATTTACACGGTGTGTCGTAAGAAACCATAGCGAAAAAATTGAAAATTTGTAATAATTATTTCATTAAAAAAATTAAAAGCCAAATAAATTTATTTTTATTTCAAAATTTATGGTATCACGTTTTTATAAAATACCCACATGTTTAAACAATATAAATTAAATACAATAAAATAGGGTGTGATATTACATGCTCAACTGGCGTAAAGATTTTAAGGCACCTCTCTGAAGGGCGAGCAAATAATTTCGGTCAATCTGAACCTCTCTTAAGATTCTGTGTTAGAAAGAATGTTCAATTCGGTAAACTTATTTATAGTGGATTTTCTATTATTTTAGATAAAAATTATTAAACCTATCACCCTTTGAACGTCACGTACATCCATACCTGCCACGATATTACGGGTTCGAGTCTCTACCGTATACGATAAAATGCAACGTAACGTCTGTTTAACTTTATTGCCTTAAACATTTATAATCTCAAGACCCCGTTGTTTAGAGCCGCCCAAATCTCTCCACTCCACTAAACATTTAAAAAAAAGTCTTGAGGTTAACCTTCACCGCCTATATACATCGCGACATCTGAAACGGATGCAAAATATTTAATTTACTTATTTCCTTTCAAAAATGATTCTCATTTCAAAGACAATATAATTTTTTTTTTCGGCAGGTCTGTTCAATAGTTTTTCAAGAAAATACTAGTCCAGAGGTAGGTAGCTTTAAAGGGAATATGTATGGCTCTGTAAATGCAGAGAGTAATTCAAATTGTGGAGACATCCAAGCACGCTAGATACTGTTACAGATTCATTTCCCATGCAAAGTGGTGCGGCCTTTGTATTCGAGGCTTTCCAGGTCGATAGGCAAGTACTACTGCTCGCTAGGCTCAAGCGAAGAAAGGTTGTGTGAGTCCAGCATTAGAAGTACTCTACTGCGGCTTTGAACAGAGAAGCGTCGCATGCAGAAACTAAACACTGCGTTGCACAACGTAAACCGGCGTCGGCACGCAAAAAATAATCAAAATAAATCAAATTAAAAATCGACATTTACGTTTGGTGGTTCTTAGTCCACTCAAAAGAAAGCATGACGATCAAATTAAACATCTTGTTGTGTGGGAAGTACTAGCGAAAGTGACTGGCGGCAACAACGTCATTGAAATGTGCGTCCTGAGAATTGCGATTATAATAAACTTGGCATATCGCAACGCACAAATCTTGTGGGGCAAACACTGAACATAGGATACAAAAGACATGAAATTGTATTTTAGACAATATGAGTATGAAGGTTTCAGAAAATAATCGGAGGGTAAAGAGCCAATGCAGTTACACATAATCCAATTCCGCTATTAGGCTGTTCACGGTAATTTGAGAACTTATGAAAACAGCCTTTAAAAAGTCACTGCCACCACCAAACGGCCTCACAGACAGGCATGCGCCTAATTAAGTTGGTTACAGCGAAGGGAAAGTAGTTCAATGCCTTCGCGTTTAATAAAATGTTTAAAATGTTTACCACATTTGTGGATACTGAAATTATTCCTTTTTACTTTTTGTCTTCTTAATAAATAGGCTAAGATTGTAATAATAATTAGCACATTCGTAAAAAAGTATTTTTCCAATAATTTTACAGTTATTTGACCGACGCACGAATAAAGTGGTAAGGCCCATGGCAATGTCAATTGTCCGTGTGGTGGAAGAATACACAATATGCACACAAGCAGATTTTAAGCAGGGCTTTCAAAAGTACTCAGTTTATCGTGAAAAACCTGTAACGATGTTTAGCCGCTGTGCCTACCATGTATAGTCTATCCGCGGTTACTTGCAACTATTCTGAAGCCCTGCTAAAGTTATTCTTCCAGGATATTTGTTCGCCTCGTGCAAACAAAGTTCAACTGCGTCCTGAAAATTACACCACAGGGACAATGCATCGCATTCATGCGCACCTACTGCAATAATGTTTTACATAATAGCTATTTCTTACTAGGTATTCATTACCAACTCACCTATTTTCTCCCTGTTTTTATTCTAAATAATTATAAATGGAATATTATAATTTATAGATAAATATAAGTAATAATAAAATGTATCCAAAAATAGGGTACCTACTTATATAGTAACACAAGTATAAAATGCTTGTGATAAACATATTTAGGCAACAACCAAGCACATCGTGCATGGGGTGATTTTTCAAAGGTTTGATTCAAAAAGTGTGAAGAAACTGCAAATAGACTATACAGCAGATCGTGCCCGCATTGTTGTGATTCCACTGGAGACTGTTTTTTCATCTCGGATATTACTAGTTCGGTGCCTGATTGGGAACGAAAATACGGTTTTCAGGTTTATGTTCACAAGTTTTCAACAGGTATTAATTATTTGGGGGATCGTAGAGATTAGTTAGTTCTACAGTATACGGATTGTACGTAACATTTGTAAACATTATACAGATCAACATTTCGGATGGAGCGAAATCGGCAAAGAGCAAAGTTCTGGAGGAACCCCCATCGCCTCAGCCGACGGTGGTGAAAGCCCAGATGAGTGGCGGCAGTCTAGGAAGTCCTGGGGCCCACTGGAAGAGATTCTCTGCAGCGAACCAGCCAGGGAAGTCAGTTCCAGGGCTGCAGCGAACAACAATGCTAGTTTCAGCAGTCTGCCACGCGCAGCCACCGTCAATGTCGTGTTCACGAATTACAGCTGAATTTTAACAAATCACATGTCACGTGCAATGCTGCCCGTTTTCGATGCTAAATAATTTTCGTTTTTTTTTTTTTTTTTTTTTTTTACTTTTGTTATGACAACTTTCAGTGCA
Source organism: Clitarchus hookeri (assembly GCA_002778355.1). Classification (NCBI taxonomy): domain Eukaryota; kingdom Metazoa; phylum Arthropoda; class Insecta; order Phasmatodea; family Phasmatidae; genus Clitarchus; species Clitarchus hookeri. The sequence goes on from NQII01001228.1 coordinate 14,125, forward strand.
CATTCCGATTCAGGTTTTATTACTACTGGAGAGTATTTCATTATTTTCCAAGATCTTCGGTAGAATTTAATAAAGTTTTAAGTTCTTCCCCGTGAATTTTACTTTGAAGATTGCATTGACATTTTCAGTTCCACTTCACGTCTGGCGATGGCTTAAAGCCCAGCTTCACCTATCATGCAGAAATTCTTAGTTTTCTCGTCATAATTTAGGATTGATAGTAATTGACAATGTAAGACTATAGAAAGTTTACATTCTTACGAGTTGTTTACTATTTTTGTCCGTAATTTTGTATGTAATCTGCTTGTAAGAAGTCGGGAAAAATATTTATCAAAAAGTATTATTTTTTTTTGCTAACAGGAACTAACGCACAGTAAAAAAAATTAGATACAACAGTATTAAAAAACTAGTAAATAGTAAATTTTCTATAATAAAACAATTCCAATAATACGTGTTCAATTGAGATTGGCGAGATAACGAAGTAGTTCTGCGTGATAAGTGAAGCTGAGCCNATTGAGATTGGCGAGATAACGAAGTAGTTCTGCGTGATAAGTGAAGCTGAGCCTTAAGGCTCCCGCCAGCCCGGAGCTGTCTTGCGCGTCTGAGACACAGGAGCAAGGGGGCGGCAGGCGCTACACTTACACATGCCACGTGACTAATATCAATATTGTTTTCGCAGTTTGATTTTATACTTGATTCTGGCAGCTGGTTGTTCGTGACGCGTGTGTTAGTGGCCGGCAACACAACCAATACCTCCCCAAGTATGAAGTGCTCGGTTGTCATACTAGGATTAACATAAAAATACCTTTTTTTTATTTTTACTAAAATTGAATTTACAATTACATTTTATCAATAAATTATAATATTCAATCTATAATTATTATAAATAAACCGGGAGAAAGTAGGTGTGTTGGCAATGCCAAGTAACAAATGGTTCTTATACAAAATATTATTACACTGAGTGCACACGAATGTGTTGCGTTTGTCCCTTTGGTGTAATTATTTAGACCCAATTAAGTTTCATTTGCATGAGGCAGAGGAATATCCGGGAATTNTTCAATCTATAATTATTATAAATAAACCGGGAGAAAGTAGGTGTGTTGGCAATGCCAAGTAACAAATGGTTCTTATTCAAAATATTATTACACTGAGTGCACACGAATGTGTTGCGTTTGTCCCTTTGATGTAATTTTATAGACCCTATTAAGCTTTATTTGCATGAGGCAGAGGAATATCCGGGAAGTAAAACTTTATCAGGGCTTTAAAACAAGTTGGAAGTAATAGTGAATGGACTATAGTAAGTAATTATAATCTGGTGACGGAATGAACTGAAAAATATGTTTCATTATCTTTAATTTGTTGTTGAATTGTGGTAACTTCACAGATGATAGAGAATTCCGAGCATGAGGCGGATATGCGTATTGCGATTCGATATTCACAGATGATCACTGACACTCGTTTCTACAAGCCACTGTGTGGTACCCTGCACGAGGCTAAATTCATTACTACTGAAGACACAGATTTTACTGAAGCTACAGCAGTCGTACATGGCAGTGAAACGAGATTTAGGTGGGCGATTTTTCAACATTAATTCATAACTTAACATTATCCCCTCAAACTAACCTAAGGTCGTTGGCGAATAAGTGATTCGTTTTCACACGCACAAGCGTAGTAACCACTGGCAGGACTATCCACAGACATTTATTGGAGAATAGGCTTCACTCCTTTTCTTCCGTCTCACTCTTATTTCGTCTTAGTGGTGCGCGTATCTGACCTTCTTAGAAATAAGAGTGGTGGTTTGCCATACGATTAGGCCACGGACAAACGGAAGTGATCACAGACACCTTCGTGTTGGATCACGAACTTTGCTTCAAAAACTGGGAGAAATGATCTAATAGCTACAGTCGTTCTATTGTATTCGTTGTATTCAGTAGAACTAGTGAAAGAGTTGTACTGTTCATTTCTGGAAGGAGTTTTCTTCAAGTTGACAACCCCAAGCTTTAAAAATGGCACCAATGTTTGAACTTGACCTCACATATGGTCTGTCTCATACAAGTTGACGAGATTCTGACAATTAGTGAGTGGCAACTTGAGTATACGAAACAAACAAAGTGCCATTTACAAAATCCTGTATCAACTGATGCACGACCGAACAAAAGTTAGTATTATGTTGGTTGCTCTGGGTGCACTTCCGACGCACATTATGCAAGCAGAAAATATGCTATAAGAAAGAGTTCCTAGATTAATTAATACATTTTAATTTACTTGGTACACAAAACAGTAGTTTTTAGTGTTACAAATTAAACTTCGTGATAAAGTAGTATTGTATAGGTGTTCTAAATGAAATGCACAGTAAAACGATCTGTATCCAAATGAAACGCAACTTCAAAACCTTTTTCACATCTCCAACCGTGCTTTCCATACGTGCTTGATATTAATTCCAAACGCATACAGAAGTATTGCATAATATAGTTGATTTATTATTATTATAATTTGACGAAACATATTTCAAATTCGTGTCGTTCCGAGCCAGTAACAGAAGAACAGTCAACTTTTAAAAAGACGGGATCAAGAGGCTGGCCAATGTGTTGCTATCTGTTGAGCAATTCAAATGGATCACATCTCGCCCTGTTATGTCGTGCGCGCCATCTGTCCGCTCTTTCCCGAAGCATCACCAGCCAGAATAGAATAGCTTTCGCGTGTGATATATAACAAATTTACGAACATATACCAATAGTTTTATTTTTCCGCGAGCTCTGCATAGTTTTTAAAGTAGCATATATTTTGTGTACAGCGATTTTGAGTACTAGTAATTTCTATTCGGCCGGTAATCGTTCGTCTACGTTAATTATACGCCATATTGTTCTCTCGAAACCCCATTTCCTTGTTTCCGTGTTGTTACTATATGTTATTGATATAACTAAGAAAGTGGGACACGCGTGAATAGTTTTTAAGCAATTATCACGTTATTCCACGTCACATATTTTCAACTCGAACTGTTTAGTATAAGTAATAGCAGAATTGCTGCATTTCTATCAATAGTCGTAGGTGAGTTGTTGGCGAATAGAAGTGCGTTGTCAATCAAATTTCCAGATTTACTTTAATTCCAGTTATATTATATATGGCGTCCAAAGTGTGATAATAGCTGCAACTACCGTCTCGCAAATTTTAACCCAAATTCGCTGACTCGGACAAATTAAAAAAGAGTTAGGAAATATTTAATTTTTTTTAAGGTTTTATATTTTTACTTTTATAACCTACTAATTTTTTTGACAGATGTCGGTCTAAAATATCTTAAAATTGTTTAGCAATACAGTACAATGGCAAGTGGATTAGCTGACAGAATGTTCATAAAAAATACAGCCTCCACTTGACGCACCAGCTGATGGCGAAAGAACACATAAACGAAAAGTAAACATTAGTTCTTTCGTCGAACTGTCAAAATCTTGCCAAGTTACATGAGACAGAGTAGTACCTCTGGCTAAGAGTTGGGAACTGCATACCACCCCAGGTTTTCCTGAAACTGGATAATTTTACCACAACCCCACATTTCCCACTTCCAGGGTTGCTTCCATCGGTCGCGTATTATACGTGACGTCGTGCTGAAGGGTGTAGTATCCTTAATAAATTTGCTCATTAATGTGTATTTTCGTTCTCGATCTTTCTTTAGTACACTGTAAGATCATAATTAAGTACTTACAATTTCAGTTATTTGTTTTTCAAATACGCTGGTAAGGAATAATTAAGTTTTTATTGGCCATTTATTTGCAGTTGCTCCATGATCTGAGGATAATTTCTCGTGCCAAGCAGCCCTTTTTTTAAACTAACTTGATTGTATTCTACGCTTTTAAGTACCTTATTGTTATGTTTTTAATTTATAACCCAACGAAAAGGGTTCCTTCCTGTACTTCTCGAAACTTGAAATCTCGATGCGCATTTGAAATTACTACTACAGAGTACAGACAAACGAAAGGGAGCACAAAGAAACTTAAGACGGCAAATCATGAGGGAATACACATATATTCAATTAGTGACTTGAGTATCTAGTAAAGATAATAGGTGGTGGAAATTTTACCGGAAAACAGGTTTTTAGCAAAAAGGCTAGGGGAATGTGGTGCCCTCTTCACTCTGTGGCCACTGTCCGAACTCGGTGAAGGCCTTACGTGCTAGCATTTCCCTCGGGAGGGCGGTGGGGGAGGGGTGACCGAGAGTGCACAGGGAGCTAACAGTGAGAACGAGTTTCGGTATTCCGTGGGTGTTGGTAGTGGCAGGGGAGGAAGGGGGGGTGTTGCCTGTANGTGGCTTGGCGAGGAGCCTAGCAGTTCTGGGAAATGTAATGACAACTGACAATAACAACTCTAGCCAGCCCTTCTTCAGCTAATGTCTCTATACATAAATTCCGTCGGTAGGAATTGCACTCTATGTAATTTTTTTTTGGGTTAGTATTATTAACATTTTTGCACTTTCATTTTGCATTTGCATTACTCATAGCATTTTCATTCCTAAAATACAATCCCAAAAATTTCAAAGCAAAGCTATTTTTTTTTAACAAAAATAAATTTTGAATATTCTAAACGTACGAGTATGTAGAAGTACTTTACAACTTTTCCCATGNTAGCCAGCCCTTCTTCAGCTAATGTCTCTATACATAAATTCCGTCGGAAGGAATTGCACTCTATGTAATTTTTTTTTGGGTTAGGATTATTAACATTTTTGCACTTTCATTTTGCATTTTGCATTTGCATTACTCATAGCATTTTCATTCCTAAAATACAATCCCAAAAATGTCAAAGCAAAGCAATTTTTTTTTTAACAAAAATAAATTTTGAATATTCTAAACGTACGAGTATGTAGAAGTACTTTACAACTTTTCCCATGCACAAAAGATATTAAATAGCTATCTAAACCCAGTATTCTTAAATAACTAGTGGTGTTATAGATTACTAGAATTATTATCAAAAATATAGGTAATTGGAGCGAATATAACTATGCCGAATGAACAGTCAAAGATTGATTCAGAGTTGCGTTTCGATTCGCTGCCGACACATACAACACTAGTTATAAATGTTCGTCAATTATACAACACTGGTTTTCGATAATGTAGTTTTGGTTATGACATAAATATTACGCAGTCTATATTTTTGTTGTATGAATTTAACAGCAAAGCGTTTGCTAATGTTTTAGACATCTGTTCACATGCTCCGCACAAATACTGCACAGACTGGACTATTCCTACAAAAGAGACCGGCAAGCAGTATCTAATAATACGATTAATTTTTGTGTACCTTTTACACAAGTTTATTATAGATAATGATTACGTATAATGCATGATTTTACTGGAAAACCTCAGATACAGCGAGTATGCAATAGTTGTAATAAAGAATCGGTAAGGCTCTTCAATACAGCTAAATGAAAAAAAAAACATGCATGCTGATGTCGGTTGTGTAACGACAGTTGCCTTTTACTTTTGTCATCACCACCAAATAACAATTTTTTTAAATTTATTGTTATTATTAAAATATAATGACTGATAGCTCTATTTCAATAGTAAAAACCAGATAGAGTTCTTATTTTTTTTAGTTTCAAACTCAATCTGATAAAATAGGTAATTTTATTCATGCAAACATTTTATAATTGTTAAATAAAATTAAAAAATGTTGTTTTGTGATATTTATTAGGAAAGTCCAAACGATAAAACACGGTAACTATGATTCTTTGTTCCGTTTTCGTTTTTGTTATATTTCAATCACATATTCTTGTGTAAGTATTATGCACTCATAAACTTCAACAATATAAAATGCTAATGAATTTACTCAAAAGGTTATTTTTTTTCCTATTCATCAGATCCTTTGCAAAACTGTCTGCAAATGGAAATCCACGAGCTTTGTTTTTTGATACGTTTGTGGAATTCTTCCAAGGCATTTTTCCTAAAACTCGGTATGCTTCTCCGCATCTTATATGAAGGGTTCTTAATTTGAAAACATCGCCAATCTCACAGCTACGGCAGATAACCGCATGAGTGCATTGGCCGATTGTCAGCATAGTACTACAAAGCGGNCATCGCCAATCTCACAGCTACGGCAGATAACCGCATGAGTGCATTGGCCGATTGTCAGCATAGTACTACAAAGCGGTGACGCAGCGGCACCGGAGATGCGTGTGCACCGACACTGCTTCATCTCAGCTAACCAACGATGCTGTTGTGTACCAAGCAGAGGTAGTTGTAACGGTACAGAGTGATTCACAGCAACCGAGCTGTGCAGGATTACCTGAGAAGCGACCTCTGCAACGCGTCACTTGGCCTTCGCCTGCTCTACCTGGACGTTTTTCTGGTCGATGCAGCATCATTCCAAAGCTAACGTTATTATTATTTTTTTTTAGTATTCATATAGCCTATACAAAACAATTTATAGTGTTATTTTTATTTTATAGGGTTGCGTGGTAAAAGGGGGAGGGTAGGCACCCCTGCAGTTTGGAAATTTTTTCATACATCCCAATTTTATAGAAAATATTGCTTATTTGTTGGTGTGAATTTCCTATAGATAATTACAGGGAAGATCTTATCATCGGTTCGAAGGGAGTGGGAGTCCTGGACTTAATGTAGATCTTATAGTGGCACCAATGAGGAAGAAGTAAGGTGAAAATNAAATATTGCTTATTTGTTGGTGTGAATTTCCTATAGATAATTACAGGGAAGATCTTATCATCGGTTCGAAGGGAGTCAGAGTCCTGGACTTAATGTAGATCTCATAGTGGCACCAATGAGGAAGAAGTAAGGTGAAAATAGAACAGCGACCGAATGCAATTGTGTGAGGAACTGGAGTGTCTGCCATATGTCATAGACCAACGGCAACTTCCACCAGATTTTTCACATGCAAAAAATTTGAGGTGACCTGGACGGAAATCGATTGTCTTGGCGGAAGGCATGCGCTCTAAGTCACTACACCGCCGCATTTTTTTTTTTTTTCGTTAAAAAGATTGCAGAGGAACACTGTTTCAATTGAAATAGTCTTTTCAAGATTTTTGTAGCGATTCCTTATAAATAACTGCATCTATGTAATTTATTACACCCTTTAATAGCCAACTGTTATCCTATATACAAATTAAAATTAAAATTACTAAATTTAGTATTAATGATTTTTTTGCATGATGTCACCCGAAAAAGAGCACAAAAATACTATCACGTTATTATTAAATCAGGGCAATTTTGGTCGTCTTGTTGGATATCTCATCCTATGGACTTCCAGAAAAGTTTCATAGCCTTTTCTTGAATGTTGTTTAACGAAATAAAATATGAGTATTCATAGACTATGAAAGAAGACCCTAGAAGAAAATAAAATGCGTGGCGTATTTCGTATTAGTTATTTAAATTGGTAGGAAAACACAATTTTATTTTTATCAGAATTGTATTCTATTTGTTACCACTTGATAAATGGAAATGAAGTAGAATGCATATGATTATGTACTAAAAGTATTTTCTGTACGCTGTTGATATTTCATGATTGAATATTGGAGTGTCCGTGAAGGTTGTAGAGTTGTTTGAATAAAGAAAAAAAAACTGTAAGGATAATTTTGAAAAATACGAAAAATATTGTCTGTAAATAAATTCGGTATTTATCAAGGTAAAATGAACAAAAAATACTTTTTAATTGATTATATTGGCCACGAGTATTGCTTTTGGCTCAAAAAATTTCAACAAAAGTGTGCTGTTTATGGGTGTTAACTTCAAAAAATTACAAGATAAAACAAGAAATAGTGACAATAGTTGAACAATTATAAAATGTAGCTAATGTACGAGTAAGAGCACATTTTCTAGAATAATTTAATGAGCACAGAACAATGTCGTGCAGTTTAAAAAACACTGTACTTGCATTTGGGAGGACCCGGGTTCGAGTCCCGGTCCTGTCACCCAGATTTCTGTTTTCCATCGTTTTCCGGAATCACTCCAGGCAAATGTAACGAATCCTTGCTTGGAACCAAGGTTGGTTTCTTATCCCATCTCCAATAGTGTGTGTGTGTTTCTATCTCTAATGTCTGTCATCAATAAGTAAAGTTAAATAAGTAAATACGTTAATAAATAGATAAACATAGACTTCGCAATGTAAAACAGCTTTGATTTAATGAATGTACTTGTGATTGTATTGTCAGATGTCATCTTTCTTGATATATGAATCGTTCATGTTAAGTACTATATAAATTAAAATATAAGTAAAAATTTGAAATCCATCAATGTCGATGTGTACTGAAAAGGATGTTAATAAATAAACAGTCAAATGCTAAGATGCTAGGGACATCTAAACTATGAAATATTTTAATCCGAATTTCTAAGAACACTGCTCGTAATAATGTAACGCCAATAGATTTCCCACTATGATCTAAGGCAGTGTTACAATTGGCACTTTTTGTTAACAAAATAGTCATGTGACCCAATGCTGTGTACAAAATCTGTGACATATTTTTGCAATTTGCGTTTTGCATTTCGTCAACTTCAAAGCTGCGCCTTGTTAGTTTTCTATGCAAGGGTGTTTTAATATGTTAATACATTTAAGCTATTATGATAAATAAACGTGTATCACAGTCATTATGAAGAAAGATGTTATATATTTATGTAAAATGCACTTTATTCATATTTTTAATAATATTTTTAACGTGTCACTTATTTAAGATTTGCTTATTTCAAACAANTATTATGATAAATAAACGTGTATCACAGTCATTATGAAGAAAGTTGTTATATATTTATGTAAAATGCACTTTATTCATATTTTTAATAATATTTTTAACGTGTCACTTATTTAAGATTTGCTTATTTCAAACGAAACAGTCCCATAAAATGTTCATACATAAATATGAATTTTTTAAGGATTCCTGTATTTTTTATTTTATACTTATTATTTTACACTTATATATAAAATGTTAATACAAATAGCAGCATTGCATTCTCAACAGGCGAATGTCGATGTATTACATCCGAAACCTTGCAAAATACGAAACGCGAAATTCTTCCAAACCAATTGGAACACGGCCTCAGTCACTAATCTAACTAATACATGTAATGTAACAAATTTCTGTTTGACATTTGGCTGCCCCTTCCCACATTTATTTTATTGTATGTAACTTAGGTTGCAATATTATTGCATGAGTTACTTCTGGCCGTAATCTTCCAGCATATTGATAATGCTTCACTGGGGAAAAAGGAATTACCGCGAGAAAACCCACCGGGCAATGGCAACATTCACCAGATTTTTCAAATGCGAAAATCCGCGTTTCGGATTGCGCTGGTGGAAGACGAGCGATCAGACTACTACATTATGTGGCCCCTGTAACGGAAAGTTCAGAAATTAATTAAGGAGATATGAAATTGTAAAATGAAATTAATTTTTCTCAGAATACATATCGCAAGTCATATTATTTTAAACTGTTAATATATATTAATAAACTTTTATAAAGATAACAAACGCCTATAATAATTGTATACCCCCTTAGATAATAATATGACATCACATTACGTTATCAAACACAAATAATACGAGCGGGCCAATCGTTTAGTTTGAATGACAAAAGGCTAGTTCCAATCCGTCAATTTGGGGATATAGGGTTTAGGAATTTAAGGTGGAGGAATTCGAACTCCACAGCACTACAAGCGACTGAGTTGGAAACTACAGGTTTGCGAATATACAGTCGTATTTTTCCGTAGAAAAAATTAATTTTTTCATTTCTTCGTTGCTTCCTGTAATAAAAATTTTATTTAAAACGATATCTAGTCGTCTTTTTCGGCTTTTGAAATATGGCATAAGAATCTTATTAACATATTACTTGCGCACAAAATTACATTGGGATCCCTTAATTACCATTATTACCGTGCACTTTATTAAATACGGCAGAGACTTATACTGGATTTCAGCCGAAACGCACTATACATGTGATGCATTAATAAATAACAGAAGACGACTTTACGAGTCAGCGGTCAATTTATTAACCTAAATAGCGAGCTCTTATCGGTTTAGAACACCGCTAATGTCTAAGAGATGTGCAGTATACGCAAAAAAAAAGTGCGTAGATGAAGCTGAAATATTCCTTGCAAAATACAGATGCTTGCTCTGGGGGTATACATTACACATACACGCCGTATGTATATATAATGTGTACATACATATAAAACACACAATCCATTACAACTCAAGCTGGAAAAAATGGCTTCCCTTGCAAATAATGCAGTTTGAATCTATTTAGCACAGTTGTGTGCAGAACGTTTTAAAAACTTGTAACAATTTTTTCATATAATTTTAAAATCACTATGTTATAACGTGCTGAATTTTAGGTGAGACAGCAGTTCGGTGTGTTGACCATAATCAATTATCCGTCCTGACCACACAGTCAAAATAAATTACATAATATTTTAGTCNTTTAGGTGAGACAGCAGTTCGGTGTGTTGACCATAGTCAATTATCCGTCCTGACCACACAGTCAAAATAAATTACATAATATTTTAGCCAGTGTAGAATATGAGAACAACAATATTGTCATCTGAATTTATGTACCCAATTATTAAAAACTGGAAGATTTTTTAAACACTATTATTTTATAACGGGAGATTTGTGGTGTAAAAGTGTGAACTGAATTATAATGGGGAAGGTGCGGTGAAGGTCATCGTGTTGTGTGTTATCGCTGAGTGTAAGTATGCTCTTAGCTCCACGCTGCCCGCTTCCAACCTTACTCCCCTCAAGACGTCTTCCACAACGGGACTATGTTACCTGGAAAACAGACACGTGCATTCCAAGAATGGTTTTTTTTTTTTTNAGGTCTGGACTGAGTTGCGTCTCAGGGCTAAGCCGCATACGCCTACATGAGAGCGCATTTAGGAAAGGAGGCGTGCATCGCGGCAAAGAGGGATAAAGCAGCCATGGCCAGGTTTGTGGCCATGACTGCATCCCTAAGTGTGTAATACCTGAAGCTATAGCTAAGAAGGGGGAGGGGAAAAACCGGCATAGACACCGTAAAAACCCTTCCGACAGGAAAGAAGTTCAAAACTTGTTCATGCATTAAAAAATGCTGAAGGAGGCAGCAGGTATGGATTCCTTGCTCTTTAATGTGGAGTTGAAAATCTAGAAGAGAAAGAGGCGGGGCTGTGGACGCAATCGTCCTTGAGGGGAGACTGCTGTCAATATTTCTGTGTAGGCGCACCTGCACAATAATATTGACAGCAACTGTCAAGAATGGCGATTGTGCTTTGTTACTTATACTTGTCGCTGGTATCGCCATCTTTTGACGGACAGCTGAACAAACAAGAGAACTTTGAAGCTTTGTCTCTAATGTCCACCAACAGATGCGACACTTACCAATTCTACCTGCCGGCCGCCAAGGATACCAGGCCCTTAAGGCGATCCCGTATTTACAGTTTGTAATTGAGCTGCCCATGGCAGGCATTATTTAACTAATCATATCGATGATTAGAAAAAAAGAGTGTGCAGCCTGACAGCTGGTCAAAACGCTCAAGGCTTGTGATAGCTATTTGGCGGTTAACTGCGCACCTTGGCTTGAAAAAAAAAATTAAATTATCCCTTATCGAAGTAGCGTTTAATTTAAATAAAACACTGTCTGACATGTCATTCAGCAGTTCACATTACAAATAATTAAATATAGTCGTATATATCTTATGTTTTACACTAAAAATAAATTATATTCAATATTGGTGGAAACCGGACATTACTTTTTGTTTTATGAATGTTAATGTTTGCATTGCTATATTACAAATATTTTTATATTTCTAACCATTTCTGAGCGTTGCTTGACCAACGCAAAGTTATTAACGAATAGTTCCTTTAATAGTGTAAATTTATCTTCTGCTTGTCGACGGTATGTAGTTGGACAAAATACGCGGTTCTTAACACGTGACAGGAAATTTTCCATACTTGACAAACCTTCGACTCGACCGGTAATCCAAGCCATGGCCACTTGCCTGCCAGTCAGGCGTGTTGACAAACGAGTCTCGATGATGTCATGTCCTGGTACCAGCATTAATGCAGTCGCTAGAAAACTCATGTCATGTTGTCCCGTTAATGAATACATGTACATGCTTGACTGTACAAGGGAACGGAACGACAATCGTGCGCTTATTTAGCTACGTAGGTTGAAAACTGCATGTAAACAGGTTTCTCGCACCTTAATCTTACTTTGCGTACATTCATTTCATTACACGTTGTACGCCCTTACGTAACGTAGCTTACCCAATTTTGGGAACTACACAAATGCATACGTCTTCTAAATATTCTGCGGTCTTCCAGCTTTTTAACTTCACTTGTGGCACGTTCCCGCCAGCNTCGCTAGAAAACTCATGTCATGTTGTCCCGTTAATGAATACATGTACATGCTTGACTGTACAAGGGAACGGAACGACAATCGTGCGCTTATTTAGCTACGTAGGTTGAAAACTGCATGTAAACAGGTTTCTCGCACCTTAATCTTACTTTGCGTACATTAATTTCATTACACGTTGTACGCCCTTACGTAACGTAGCTTACCCAATTTTGGGAACTACACAAATGCATACGTCTTCTAAATATTCTGCGGTCTTCCAGCTTTTTAACTTCACTTGTGGCACGTTCCCGCCAGCGGTTTGCGCCAACGTGACGTCAGCGCACGAAGCATTTGTGTTTCAGATCGCATGCAGCTGATGCGCGGAAGTAGAATGACGTATAAGAAGTGCACTGATGCGCCTACAATGCGGGATCGGAACAACNAAGGATACCAGGCCCTTAAGGCGATCCCGTATTTACAGTTTGTAATTGAGCTGCCCATGGCAGGCATTATTTAACTAATCATATCGATGATTAGAAAAAAAGAGTGTGCAGCCTGACAGCTGGTCGAAACGCTCAAGGCTTGTGATAGCTATTTGGCGGTTAACTGCGCACCTTGGCTTGAAAAAAAAAATTAAATTATCCCNAAACGCTCAAGGCTTGTGATAGCTATTTGGCGGTTAACTGCGCACCTTGGCTTGAAAAAAAAAATTAAATTATCCCTTATCGAAGTAGCGTTTAATTTAAATAAAACACTGTCTGACATGTCATTCAGCAGTTCACATTACAAATAATTAAATATAGTCGTATATATCTTATGTTTTACACTAAAAATAAATTATATTCAATATTGGTGGAAACCGGACATTACTTTTTGTTTTATGAATGTTAATGTTTGCATTGCTATATTACAAATATTTTTATATTTCTAACCATTTCTGAGCGTTGCTTGACCAACGCAAAGTTATTAACGAATAGTTCCTTTAATAGTGTAAATTTATCTTCTGCTTGTCGACGGTATGTANCTTGACCAACGCAAAGTTATTAACGAATAGTTCCTTTAATAGTGTAAATTTATCTTCTGCTTGTCGACGGTATGTAATTGGACAAAATACGGGGTGCTTAACACGTGACAGGAAATTTTCCATACTTGACAAACCTTCGACTCGACCGGTAATCCAAGCCATGACCACTTGCCTGCCAGTCAGGCGTGTTGACAAACGAGTCTCGATGATGTCATGTCCTGGTACCAGCATTAATGCAGTCGCTAGAAAACTCATGTCATGTTGTCCCGTTAATGAATACATGTACATGCTTGACTGTACAAGGGAACGGAACGACAATCGTGCGCTTATTTAGCTACGTAGGTTGAAAACTGCATGTAAACAGGTTTCTCGCACCTTAATCTTACTTTGCGTACATTCATTTCATTACACGTTGTACGCCCTTACGTAACGTAGCTTACCCAATTTTGGGAACTACACAAATGCATACGTCTTCTAAATATTCTGCGGTCTTCCAGCTTTTTAACTTCACTTGTGGCACGTTCCCGCCAGTGGTTTGCGCCAACGTGACGTCAGCGCACGAAGCATTTGTGTTTCAGATCACATGCAGCTGATGCGCGGAAGTAGAATGACGTATAAGAAGTGCACTGATGCGCCTACAATGCGGGATCGGAACAACNCATGCAGCTGATGCGCGGAAGTAGAATGACGTATAAGAAGTGCACTGATGCGCCTACAATGCGGGATCGGAACAACCTCCTTGCGCATAGTGCGCATTGTGAAGATAACGGTAGTCAGCCTGAATACCCTTTCACACGACCAAACTTTTCTTCATAATACCTTCAATTTTTATTGAATTCAATTCATTTAATGTTATATGATGTCATACGAACGTCATAACAGCGGTCATTTTCTCTTTCAATTTCTTGAATGTCTTGTTTTCCTTCATGATTTTCGTTTTGAACATGTGTTATAGTTTTTTTAATCCAAAATTGAAGTTGCCGATTACAGCTTTTCTGGCAATATTAATAGAAGTAATCTCATAATAACATATTTGTGTGCACATATCTAAAGTTGTTAAAAAATTACGACTCATATTTTTCAAAAAGAAAACGTACAATAAAGTGAAGAACATTTGATGCGATTTAACCATTTATTATCGTGTTGTGGGTGAGTAACAGATATTTCTAAAAATTCACTATTGGTATTTTTAAAACTGGTATCATTAAAATGTTTGTGATAGATTTTCATAGAGACTTGAAATCGTATTGAATCCAATTCATTGAAAGGCAAATTATATGATTTATTGATTCAATAAATTTAATTCAAATAATTGAATTAAATACATATTTGATCGTATGAAAGGTCCTTAGGAGCCCGTGTTACACGCAATATTGAATTTTTTATTTATTTCTTCCTAATTGAAATTTAGTAGGATTTATTTAAAAAATGTGACAATAGAAGCTTAACTAATTGCCTTAACCTTCATTACGGACATAATATATGAATTACAAACGCATATTTATGCAACTATTAAATTAATACAAAATTTTATGTATAAATTCATTCTCGCCTTTTAATGGCAACCAGGGAACACCAATTAACAATAAGGTACACAAATTTGCACAGAAACATGAAATGTAATGCTTCTTTAATGAAACATTTTCAGTACTGACTCTGTCACTTCTGTTATGACACTAAAACGAATTATTTCTGAATAAGGGTTGACACAGCCTCTTATGTATGTCATTATGACTGTCTTCCCGTGCGCAGAAGTGAAATGCGCCTTCGACCGTACTGAAAAGTGGGCACAGGAAATGCCCGCGGCGTGGCGCACACCTTGTGTGGAAGAAGATTGA
>NQII01001228.1:35719-65907 GCA_002778355.1 Clitarchus hookeri
TTTTTTTTTTTTCGTTTGTCACAGGTGGCACTAGTTTATTAATTACCGATTTCATCACCAGGCGAGCTGGTGATTTTGCCACCAGCTGGCAGCCATACTTGTTTATATTTTAATCCCTTATTACTCATAACAAATAGCAAAGAGTTATGAATTTAGGCGTTACGTGCAATGGTCTAAACTCGGCCGGACAAACAAACTCATCCGGCGATTGTTCTTCATTCCAGTGAGGATAGACGATTCCCAGACCAACCAAAATTATGTTTCTAGCGGTGTTCACGTCAAGATTCCACACGATTTTACAGTTCGGGAAAACTTGAAATCGGTGCTCGTGAGTTTTGTTTTTCTGTCTTTTTTCGGGATCTTTGATTTCGGACGTTTTGTGCTTGGGCGGTATGGGAATCTTGTCGAAGCAGACAGAGCACGACCGAGTTGTCAGGTATTCGTCAGTTTCAAACACTTTACATCTTTCGTTTCGTTTGAATGCTCCGAGCAATTCTGCGCAAGCTGGTCTGTTGTTCCCGCTTGCAAACTTTGTTTTGGAAACTAAGGGATCGCCGAAAAACACCGCAGTTTTCTTTTCGTGATTCGTGCCGACGATGTTGGATACTAATTTGTCCATCGTTCGCCTACGACAAATTTTCGAGTCCCATGCCAATTGAACGTACGAACGTCGATAGTAACAAGCTTGCATATCTTTGAAATGCTTCAAGCGATATTTGACAAAAGATTATGCGGAGAGGTTGTCGCGAGAACTTTTGTGCTGTAGCATGGGATTATCACGTCGGTATTCAAACAATCTTGCTTCCAAAGTCGAACTTTATTTTTTTTTTTCCCCCGTC
This sequence comes from Clitarchus hookeri, assembly GCA_002778355.1. Lineage (NCBI taxonomy): Eukaryota > Metazoa > Arthropoda > Insecta > Phasmatodea > Phasmatidae > Clitarchus > Clitarchus hookeri. The sequence continues at coordinate 36,559 of NQII01001228.1, forward strand.
GTCTGTGTCGTTCTTTGCACCACAATTCTTTGAACGTCGAACTTTTCAATACGGTGTTTGTTTCTTCGCGCCCAAACCTATCCATCGCGTATAAACCCACGCAATTTGCTATTCCGGGATCCATGCCGATGAATTTCGAGTACTCTCTTGCATCTATGGTATAGGTCTGCTTCGTCCTTGATGTATTTCTTTTTGAGTTTCAACGATCCAGATTCCTTTGATTTATTTCCCATCTAAACTTATTCAGCATTATCGAACAGTCCACACCGTTCGTGGAAAAGGACATGACGGCGATGCTCGTCTTGCCGTTACGAGTCTCGATTTTCAAAGTTTCCACATTCAAATTACCGTATATATAGTGCTTCAAATCGAAATATCGCCACCAATATAAAGGAGTCGAAACCATGAAATCAGTAATTTTCGTTCCCAATTTCACCATTTTCAAAGACCTCAGCAATTCTTCTAGCACTCTCCCGGAATACCTGATGTGTTTGCGCCCGGGTTTTAATATTGGGAAAACATTAAAATATTTCATGTTGTGTTCGGAGAATCACCTGCCCATCGCATTAGATGCCGGAATGAAGGACCACCAATTCTTTCCTTGTTGTGTTCGGTCTCGTAACATCGGCAAGTGCATCGGCAAGTGCCGTAAGAGATCTAGATCGTCCAGAACGCTCCAAGTTCCGAAACTCATCGCGGTGCATACATTTTTGGTGAATTTTGTCATTTTTTATTTTTTTTTGCATTCCAGCGCCGCTCCATTCTAGGGCTTCATTTCTGTCATGCCCGGGTATGACGGTCACCTACGGGTCCCAGCTGGAAAGACCGTCACTAGGTGGGTGTCGCCTTGCCCTGGGTGCACTCTCCACACGCCATTATTATTATTATTTGTCAAAATAGTTATAAGCATATCTAGACAATCGTGATAACAAGTGCACCAAAATACAGTTCTTCATTGCAGTTTCGTGTTGGACGACGGCCGCTTGCTTGTATAAGGAAAGATCTGTACGAACCACCGTACGTGTTGTCAGCATTCAAATATTTTTTTCCTGATTTAGAAATATTCTGAATCCAACGGAACACGTTCTTTTTTGCCTCTTACCTTGCAGATGATAATAAAAATCTTGAAAATGCAACGTGGAAAATTCGTCGACCAAACAATGTCTTTGCAATTCGTTCATTTAATGAAAATACACGTAGAATAATGCCTCCGCCATATAATTCGGAATTTATAAAACGTCAAATTCAATTTTTTCGTGTAGTTTCGAATCAGTGCAGAATTTCTTCAATCCAAGATTAGCGGTAAAAACTGATGTTGGGAGTTCCTCGACGAACCTCTTTTTATGTTTCGGTACGTGATTGGGGGCATCGAGACAATGAAACACGAACGTGGTCATTTCTACCGTAAGACTTGCAGCGATTTGAAAACAACATTCGGATAATCTAATCCATTTTTTATCTGCGTTAGTTATGTAAAGTTGAATGATGCATTTGATTTTTATTTGTTTTTTAGGATAATTTTTTTTAGTTCAGCTGTTTATTATAAAATAAAAAATATATTACATAATGTTTAAGTAAATAAATGACGTTTGCAACACATACGATACAATATGCAGTGAAGGGTTAACGTATAGGTGGTGCTGTCGGCTAATTACTCATATTCGCTCGACCCCTTCGTCATCATACTACATCTACCATCCATTTATTTTTGGTATCGCACGACTAGAGTGCACTGATAATTTCAGATATTCCCGTACATCAGATCGCGGGGGCATCCACGAGAAACGTAATCTGTAGCAGCAACTGACAGAAAAAAAAACATTTTCTAGTAGACGAGCTCTTGCATATGTAAGACGCGTCGTTTTAGTGGCAGCAGCGACGGCGACGACAGGAGTGGGTTGGTACGACACTCACAGTTCACAATATGACAGTCGGGTATAAGTTGTACTATGCTCTTCCTGTAACACTAGCTGCGGACAGCGCGCGGCCGCTTGTAGCCTGGGAAGAGCGAGCATCCAGCATACAGCGGTGACTTCACGCTAGCTAACAACACTTGGAATATTTCACACTTGAAATATAAATTCTAGCATAAATATGTATTATGTCCGTCACGAGTATATACAGACACATCAAATGTGAAACACTAAACAGTACAAAATAATTTTAAATGTTTAACCCTTCACACCAAAGTCAATTTTGTTACAATCCACGGGGAGGGGCGGGGGGAAGGGACCTCGCACGCAAGTTGTCACGAGAAAAAATAACTTTAATTCGTAAACAATGTTCATTATAGTAAGCCCGGGAAGGGCGAGTTGAAAAAACTTGGGACCTGCTCGCTAGCTGCTAGCTTCTCATCGATGCCCTACCAGTGAATACATTTTTTAAATGTGAAAATATATTTTGTCCTCGTGTTATCTTCGCTCAACTTGAACTCATGGACACGCTTAAAGCAGACAACTGACTACTGGTAGACCAACCCCTCACAAGACTGACCCTAAATGACCCTTAATGACTTCTAAATAACCCCTAAATACCATTAATAACCCTTAATGACCCATAAAAAAAATAATGACGCCTAAATTACCCATAAATGACCCGTAAATTACCTCTGATTGTTGTGAATGTGGTACTGATTGTGGTGCGTGTGTTGCTGATTGTGGTGTGTGTGGGTCGGAAGTTAAAATAAAATCCCCGTTTTTTTTAAATAAAATTATGTAGTCCTACTTCTAAATCCCAAATGTGGATATTTTATTTAATAAACACGCTTTTAAAAATAAATAGCCAGATCCCTCAATAAATTTCATCGCTTCCTGGGTAAACTGTATCGGACAGAAACTTTTTTTAATGACTGTATTTGCACTTTGCACTAAAAATGCCTAGCACCACTAACTGGCCCATACCATGCTACACCATTGGTCGTTGAAAAAAATGTTGAACTTTGTACTGAACCATGCAGCACCACTAACGCGGCCCCCATCACGAGCTGGCCTCCACCATAATTTACCATTCGTCGTTACAGACTTGAACTTCGTACTGAACCAAGTCCAGATCCCCGCCACAGATGAACCACCACCACGGCGGGACCCCACCACGCTTCCCAATTGGCTGTGACACGACTTGAACTTTGTACAAACCCGTGTCCACCATCACGGAGGCAGAAGGCGCCAAGAACGCTAATTACATATTTCCGAAGACACAAATAAACTTAGTTATAGACTCAGATATTTGATTGACCTACGAAAACATGTTGAGATATCTTCAATCACCTATGAACTGAAGGATCTGAGTTGTATCAGATGAGACTGTTGGCTACTATCCATGATCGACAAACATCTCATAAATGTAGAGATCGAATGTACTAAATAAATAAAAAGATAGAATGTATATTATAATTAAATAAATTAAATTATGTATACATAATAATGTGTGTTTAATTTCTTATACAGTCCCTTCTGCTTATCTGAATGACTTATTAATTCAGTGGTGTAAACAATCGATTGCGAAAGTCTGTTTTATATAAAATTTATGTGAGCGTGTGCAGGAGGAGGGCTATGGTTTGATCCGTATATGACGAACGAATGAAATGAGGTGAATATTTTAGAGGAATGTTTCGCAACTAGTTGGTTGGCCTGGTCATTTGGCTTGTTAAGTTAGTGTGACCCTTTGGTATGATCAGCTGTGGTAGAAATGTTTTACGAAAATTTTGCTAAGATTTTGTGTGAAGATGTTAGCTACGATACTCTTATTAGAGACTTTATTTGAGATTGTTCATCACCGTTTGTTTAGGTGGGTGGTATGGCAGGTTGGTCTTGTCGGTTGGTCTAGTCAGTTCTACAGCAACTTGTCTTGGCAGTAGCTAATATTGGGATCAGTCAGTCTCGCCAGGAACCAGTATTTGGTGGAGTCAGTCGTTGGCTAGTATGGTCAGTCGGTATGGCCCCTTGTTGTGAGGAGCTAGTAATGGACTGTGATTTTTCTCGATTTTTTTAGTTCAATGTAATTGGTGTCAAGGTCAATGTCGACAACAACCAGCATGGTGGCTAAATCTACAGCTCCTCTGGCGGTGAAATTGATAATTTATACACTAGTGTCACCTAGGTAATGAAAAAGAAAAACAAATTACAAACAAAAAAAAACTAATATGGTGGGTGGAGTGCATTCGACAGAATGATCAAAGGTGAGGGGTAGGGGAAGGCAATGTTAAGAAAATAAGAATCAGTGGTGGTGGGTCGAACGAGCATAAGTAATCAACCAATAAATACACTGGTGGGGGTGAAGCGAACACAAGAAATCAACCAATGAGAAACATTGGTGGAGTGGAGGGGAACTGACTAATTAGCCAATGAGACACAATGGCGAGGGTCGGTCGTCTGTTGGACATGGTGCTGAGGAAGCCTCCAGAAATGTAAGTTTTTTTTAATAAACTTGTTTATAATTTTTAAATACATTTGTTATCATTTAAAATTTTTTTTAGAATTATTTATAAAGGTTTTTAATTGTTTTAAGTATTTTTTAATTTAAGGGATTTTTAGGTATATTTTATTTTTTCGGTTTTATGGTTATTTAAGTTCATGGGGTTAAGTTCAAAGGTCAAGGGTCAAGTTAGAGGTCACTTGAATTCAATATGGTGTTGGGTAACATCATAACAGTGCAGCTTCTCTATGCAAAAACATTCTAAATTTTAATTGTTTATAAATCTTAATAAAACAAATTTTTTCACTTTTAAAATTTATTTAGTAATTCTAAGAATTTTTTTAATGTTTGGTATTTTTTTAAATTTTTTTGGGTTCATGTTCATTTGAGGTCATATGCAAGAGGTCAAGGTCATTTACATATAACATGGCTGACGATATGGATAACTTCTGACCTGGCGAGGTTCGGTTGTGCCAAGAGCTTAGTCGATTCACCTGTTATAGCACCGTGGACCTCCTACATGTACATCTTTAAATTATTATTTTTTAATTTGTTAATTTTTTTAATTTTTATAATTTTCTTTAATTTTATATTTTTTTGTTTCGAGGTTATTTAAGATCACGGGCACAGGGTCAAGGTCAGCCAGATCCAATATGGCGGTTGGGTGACCGGAATGGCCGAGCGTGATGTCGGCTCCGGCTCCGGACACCCAGCCCCTTGTGCCCGACTTCCCATAATTATTCTACTCACACCCTTCAGTCTTCTGATACGTATATACATACCGAAGGGATATTTAAAAAAAAATTGAAAAGAAATGGGAACACATTGAGAAAACTCTGTTCTCACACACTCCAGAAAAAAATTTCATTTACCCTCATGGGAACAAGTATGTTTACAGTCGGAATAAAAAAAAAGTCAGCAAACTTTGGCGAATGTACGGAGTTCACGGATGGCCGTGCGTGCCCCTTAAAGTCACGTAAGAATGAAACAATAGAGAGAGAGAGAAAGAGAGAGATATATATGCAGTGATGTAGCGCAGTTGTCGTTGGCAAGCCTGGCTTGCGTCGCAACAGACCGCAATGTTGGCAACCTGCTTCTCCCACTACCCACCTTCACTCCATAGTGTTTTCTTTTTATCGTGACGTCCCTACCGAACTCTGTTCTTAGTGCGCTTGCCTTCCGGGCAAAAGACAGCTGGCGTACCATGATTTTGTGGTTGCTCCAGTTTCTCTCCTATTATAATTTTATAATAAATTTGAAAACGTCACAATTATCATTTAGTACAAACACTTTCAAAATGCTCTGCCATTCGCCTAAGTTAAATTATTTTTCACGTAACCATTAAAAAAATATTAATCTATTTATTAACGAAAAAAAAATTCGAAAGCATACCGCATACTTGCAGGTGTCTCGATCTGACGTGATGACTGACAGTTGTGTGCCTCCTTCACCTATTGACAGGGCCTCCGATTAGTCTGCGGTTTCTGTGGGGCATCATTTGCTGTTCGTAAGAATGGGCTCCGACACAGAAGGTCGCGTGTGCATAACCCATACAGAGATGCACCTCAGATCTGCGAGCGGTGTGGTATCACCATCAACTGGAAGGACGATATCCACATACACCATCGCAGCTGTACAGGCGAGATCAGGCAGGCAGTAAAACTTAACTGCAGGTTTTATAATGTCGCATTTACGCATATGGGCACGGCACGACGACACGAAGCGAGCAGCCACTTCAACCCAGACAGATGCTCGTATACTTGAGAAGAATGCGGCACGAATTTTACGAGGACGGGCACTTTGAAGGAGCACATGACAAAATGCAGCGGAACAGCTCCACCTCCTGCCAACCGCCCACGACTCAGCGTAGCTCACCAACAGCCCGTAGCCTTGGTTCAGACCCCTGTCCAAACTTCGCAACCAAGAATCATCGCAGGATCTGGAATGGTTAATGCCAATGGGTTCGTGGAAGCTGAAACGGCGTTCCGGTGTAATTTGAAAACATGTATTGCTCAAAACGAAAGCGGGTTGGTGAAAGATATTTGTACTTTTTGACATCAATTGAGAAAACATTTTACAAATAATTGAAAAATGTAGACATTTGTTTGCCAAAGATAAATTTGATATATGCAAACTGCGATCACAAGACGCTGAGATAAAACTTCTTAGGGACGAATACGTCACCTCTCGCCCATACAAATGTTCAATCCCTGACGATACAGAAATCAGAACTCAGATTAAGACATTACTACAAGCCGGGATCATCGAAGAATCTGATTCTCCATTTGCGTCTCCTGTAACGTTAGCATACAAAGAGAGACGAAGGAAGAAAATCACGCCTATGCATCGACTTCCGAAAATTAAACAAGTTGGTAGTCCCAGAATGTTTTCCTTTCCCTACAATTCAAGATGTGATCGACAAAGTTGTAAATTGTGAATATTTTACATTATGAGATTTTAATTCTGCTTTTTGGTGCATCACACTTAAAGAACAAGATAAAAAAACTTATTTTATCACTAAGTATGGAATGTTCATGTTTAAAGTTCTTCCCTTTGGTTTAAAGAACGCTCCAGCCACATTCCAGAGGATATTGTCAAATATAATTCGAAGAAATAATTTGGATGAGTTCGCCATCAATTGCATCGATGATATCTTGATTTTCTCGCGAACCTGGGAGGACCATCTCCATCATATTAGAAAATTTTAGACGTTATCTACTCTGAAGGATTCAAATTAAAACTAGTTAAACGTTTGTTCGCAGCCAAATCAGTCAAGTACCTTGGACACACTATTTCGAAGAACACAGTTTCTCCAGCCCAAAGAAATTTAGTCTCTATCCAAAATCTTCAAAGACCTTCTGATAAGAGTGGTGTGCGGAGTATTCTGGGTTCTATAAACTTCTACTTGAGATATATAGAAAATAGTACGCAGAAATTAGAACCACTACATCAATTACTGAGGAAAGATGTCAAATTTGAATGGTCTGATGACTGTGAACAGACATTCAAGATGATTAAGGATTATTTATGCTCTAAACCGATCCTGGCTATCTACGATATCGAAAAAGCCGTCTTCATAGAGACAGATGCCAGCTACAAAGGTATCGGTGCAACACTCAAACAGCCCCAAGAATACGGAATACTACATCCTGTTGCGTATTTCTCTCGCAAGCTCTCAAATAGAGAAAACCGTTTAGACATTATTCATCTCGAATGCAAGGCTATCAAGGATGCAATAAAGTTTTGGCAGTACTACTTAATAGGACGTCACTTTACGGTCTGAGTGATCACAAACGGTTAGAGAATTTAAAGACAAAAGCTAGAACTGATGAAATCCTTGGAGAACTAATTCTTTATTTATCTCAATTTGACTTTAATATTATATATAAAAAGGGAAAAGAAAATATTTTGGCTGATCTCCTTTCAAGAAATCCAGTCCTTGAATACCTCGAGAATAAAGATGCGATCCAAGTTTTAAATTTAATAGATATATCCACTATAATAAAATACCAAACAGATCATCTTTCTGAGTTGAAAGCAGCTAAGCAGATAGAGTATAAACAAGGGATCATACTCAAGAAATTAAGAGAAAAATAAGAATTTTTGTTTCTCCCATGTTAGGAAATGAAATAATTCAACTTGTTCATAAACATTATGGTCACATCGGTCCAGCACAGATGATTGTAACCATCAGACCACATTATTATTTCAAGGGTCTGGACAAAGCTATACATATACCTTTTATAAAAACTGTAAGATTTGTTTTACGGAATCGCAATAGAGAGAGGGTTTTGCTTGGATGCAACATCACATGCGATTAACTGTTTCGGCTTCCCTTGTGTTGTTGGCTGGTGGGAGCTGAAGAAAGACGGACACGGGAACTTGTGGGGACGCTCCTAGTAAATCGGACGATCCGATAGAGTATTAGCTGGTTTCATTTTGCATTTGTAATTGCACATAGTTGCAGTCATTGTGTAAGCTCGAGTCTTCGAATCAGCCCGCAGTGAAAACTATGTGAGGAGTAGAATTAGTTGTCGGGTCTAGATACAAGAAACTGGGCGAGACTCTACCGATTCTCAAGCGATATGAAGCTGATTTGAATTATTTTATTTTAAATTAAAAATCGGAAGCCAAACACGATAAGTGAAACATTAACTACAGCTTTGCGAACAGCATAAGGGTGCCGGGCAAAGAACGAAGGGCACTACAGAAGCGGCCCGATACAGTACCTGAAGGCAGCCAACATTTACGCATCTGTATGTGTGTTAACCAACAGAAACACCATAAAACGTAATGAATACGGAAAAATGTAAATTCACATCCGTTCCCAGAAAATACATTTTGAACGGTAATATATACCTGCGGGTTTCTGAAGTATCCTTGGTCTGGGACTGAGAGTATATCGTGAAAGCTTACTTCAGGAACAAATGCAGTAGATATTATTTTTATATCAAATTTCTAATGATTACATGTACGTTGCAAAGACTACAGTTATGCCCATTGCAGAATTCGGATACCTATGCTGATGGTGTAATTTTTTACAAGGCCTTTAATTCCGAGCTATTGCAATCGGTCAGCACATCTACAATTTGTATTTTTGTTCAACGATTAGTTTTTTTTGTCAATGTCTTTGTGCACAGGGTCCTGCAACGTAAAATGTTTTGCAGTCAAATCTACGGATTGGTTCCTGAAGTGCATTTTATAACTATATGTAAGGAATGTTTCCTTACTCCCACATTAAATCATGCAAATTTTTCTTAAACCTAGAATTTGTGTATTGATACTTTTCCCTCGAACGATCCTATGAGAAGGGAGAACGGGAGCAAGTAATATTCGCGTTTCTGTATTAGCGTCATGACATTACCTTCGTGACTGTAAAATCCTTGCGCGCTACTAAACATGGTGCTTGTTTACAACTTGTATCTGACAAAGCCCCTACTAAGTGACTCTATCATTTTAACAGAATGTATAGTCTATTCGCGGTTTCTTCACACTTTTTTAATCAAACCTTTGAAAAATCACCCCATGTATGACGTGTTTGGATGTTTCCTAAATATGTAATGTATCACAAGCATTTTTTACTTGGATTAACATAAAAGTACCTTATTTTTGGTTAAGTAGGAATTGTATTTATATTTTATCCATAAATTATAATATTTCGTTTATAAGTAATATACATAAAACAGTGAGAAAATAGGTGTGTGGGTAACGCCTAGTAATAAATAGTTATCATACAAATTATTATTATACTAAGCGCGCACGAATTCGGTGCGTTGTCTATTTGTTGTAATTTTCTAGATTCGCTTAAGTTTTGTCTGCACGAGGCGGAGGAATACCATGGAATAGAACTTCAACAGGACTTCAGAAAAGTGTGAAGTAACCGTGAATAAGTATGAGGACGGGAGAAGAGGTCGTAACAGATAACAGAAGTCGGCCATGGAATTTCTCCTTGAGAAATGGTAATCAGCCTCGCGTTTTGTCCAGGACAAGCAGTAGACGGCCACACATTTTCTCATCGAATTTCGTCCCGAGAAACAGCAATTGGCCACCCAGTTTATCGACGAGGAACGATCGACTGCGTCGAAGACTCCAACTGTAACGATCCGCCGGCAGAATATAGAGAAACTCGTCAAGAGGAAGGCAGCGGCCGGCTACGACCCGAAACATCCCAGACGGCGCAAATCGAACAAGAAGGAGACGTCCAGTCACAAGAAAACAATTTAAAAAGAACAGTGGAACAGGTTATGTTGGAGAACGATAAAATTGCAGAACACTTTGCACTAATACTAGAGTGGTTAACAAGGATATATAATAAATGGTATGTATAAAATGCTACAGGCCATGTGGGAGAATGAGAAAATAGCAAAATTTGTTTCTTTACCATAAGAATGGTTAACACAAGTGTATTAATGATTTTTATTTATAAAATAGTGATGAAACTACTATACACTAATATTTGGGTAATAAGAGTGTATGTTGGCTTTTTATGCACAAAATACTCATGCAAGTTTCTTTTATGTTTAACATTGTTATGTAATTACATTTAACAAAAATTATTTGCTTATATCTTTGGATTTAGTCAAACTGTCATTCCTTCTTATAGGGGGCACGTACGTGCAATTATTCGACAATATCACTTGCACAACTTTTTTTTGTTGAAATGATTTGAACATAACCCGTAAAAAGTATGTGGCCTACGAGAAAACTCTGAAGAAATAAGATATTTATTTCTACGCGAACACTGCAAGATACAGCAAATAATGTAATCTCATAATCGTCCGCTTAAAAAAATTAAAAAATTAAAAATTAACATTTCAGTCTACACAAATACCCCAACACAGAGTAAATATTGAAACATTTAACATGTACATTACATACGCACGAGCATTACATGGCAAAGCAAATATTGAAACGTCAAAGTCATCCAATTAAGAAAAAATTCCTTAGATTGCATATATACCACAAGACAAAGCACGTTTTAGAGCTTAGAAGTCGTTCACTGGAAAAAAAAATCAGATAAGCAAATAATATTGAAAATTTAACAGTCGTCCACCGAAAATACTGGAATCCCGCTATCGTCTGCTTAAAAATATGTAATTACTGCATTTTACTGGAGTCGTCTTTGGCTGGATGTACGTAGCAGCAACGTACAGGAACAAGTGCAGTCGGCGTCAGCAGGGATGATTCCTCTTCCGTATGTATTCAGCGAGGTACCCTTCCCAAAACCGCTCGCGTCGACCGAAGCATGGCATTTTGGAATTTTATGAAGCACCAATTTCTCTTGTTGGTCTGAGTATTAACCTACAACTGTTCGCTAGCCGGCCGATCGACGTTGCGATTGCGCATGACTCCGCTCATTTCGCTACAAGCAAATGTTCTTCAAATGGTAGGTGACGGTAACCGCAGCCTTAGAAATATCAACGATAGAGTATAGAGAATTACCCACGGTTTGCTAAGAGAGTCAGGGTGGATGTCATGATCAGCCATCGTCACACTCACCGTCCGAGAAACTTGACAGTAGAATATAGTATTCAGTCACACAAAATAATAATTAACTAAGGAGGCGATGATATGAAAAGCAATAAAATAAAAACAAAAAATAACAAAATAGGAGCCTGTCCGTAACCAGGTAAAAGTAAAAGCTACGTGGCCCAAGAGAGCCAAAGAATGGGAAAGTGGCAAGATAGATAACACAGTGCTGATCTAAAGAAACATAATTGTACTCCCGCATTACCCACAAAGGGGATGATAATAATGCGTGACTGATCTTCGGAATTGCAACCCCGCCAGCAATCAGAAGTGATAGTGGTGCCAGGCCTCGCACTTTCTCTGATGTTCTTGGTGCGGGTGCTGGTGTCCCTTCTGCTGCCTGGCACCAAGAAGAATTTGGGTGGATCGTGTCTCTGAATACCACCGCAAACCCGCTGCCCATCTACTTTGCGGCCTTTGCGGGTCTTCCATTTCCCCATTTAAGTTCCGTTGATCTCAACTATGGAGTCGGGACTTCCAGAGCTGTCGGTGAAATTACAACCAGTCGATGCACGCTTTTACTAGGCGTTTCTGTTTCGGCTCTCGTATTCACAATAATCTTTTTAATGAAGTGGTGAGTATCGGAATCACTATATGCCTTTATATAAAATGTTGTATTTGCCGATCTTACATTTACCAAAAGTTGCTTATGCCAAAACTTCTCTTCAGATAAATCGTACTAAAATTTCACATACCTCTACCACAGAAATGTTTAAAATGCGTATTTATGAACAAAAATCAGCAAGTTCTGGCAAACTAGTAGTCACTTTCCCGGCATATACATAATGAAAAGGCAATGTAAAATATTATTGTTTACGTACAGTATATTGGGTATTTTTACAGGTATATAGGAAATAAATTTATCAAGAATGATGAAGTCTTGAAACATAAATGACCATTTCAGCCTAAAAAGTTGTAACACACTCGTATAATCGACATATATATTTGCCCACGTTTTTGTTGAAATCGCTGAACTTGAAACAAACTTTTAATGTGAGCAGACATAAGTATCAGTTTATTTACTTACTCTATAGTTTTCAATTTTTCCCCACAGAACCTAGCCTTTGGGGAGAATTTAATAAGTTTAAAGGATGCAAATCTTACGCGGTCGTCTGTTCAGTTCCTCAACGGTGAAAGTGATGTGTGCTTATTTATCCAAAGGTGAGCCAACCAGGCAGAAGTGAAATCGACGAGTAGAAACGATATATTACACCTGTCTGAAGTACAACATAGAAGGCGAAATTCGTTATTCACATTTTTGTATGTTTATTTCACGTTTATCGCATATTTGAGTAAATAAGTTTCTGTGTTTCGGCTTTTAACATTCTGCGTGCATAAATTCTCAATGGTGCAAAGAAGCTATCAACAGATGTTTCCGTATAAAGCAGATGGTTCTTCTGCATGCAGAGTAGCGCTTGTGAATACGATTCAGCAGACTCGTTTCAAACAAGGAATTAACGACCTTGGCAAGTTTTCACTGGGCTGGTTTCCAAAAGAGGAGTGGCTCGCTTGTCTTGTAAACCCTCACTTCCCGGAATCAAGGGCAATTGAAATATTGTTTGTTCGCTGGTTTTTTCAGATGGCAGAGACTGAGAATTACAGCAGATTATTTGCTGTTTGCGTTTTCAAGCCACTAATAGTTTGCCTCGAGTTATGGATCTAATTTGTTCGCATCTGGTAGCTTTAAACAGAGGTTATTGGTGTCAGTGCATGGAATTTCCTCCTGAAGGCCTCCTGGCTGGACATCGTAGCGAATAATTTTTGGAAAAATATGTAAACATTCACTTACTTCATCGTGGTTTTCTGCCTTGGCGCTTCTTCCCGACTCTGCCCCACTATTATATAAAGTAGAGCTTTAGCTAATATCAGACTTATCAAAATCCTAAGTAACATTTTAACCGTCACTTATTACTGCTCGCTTTATGTCCATATAATGGTTGCCATATAATAGTTTTAATAAGTTTGTAATATATATTAAACAATTTAACCAAATTCCACCAAACTTTGTATGCTGAGAGTATCTGTTAGAAGTATCACATACGAATCCTTTTTTAAGGTTATTTTGTAATGTATGACCAAATAATAAAATAATGTTTTCATGCCATTTCTCAGGGACTAGTCAACCGATTTCCATCAAATTATTCAAATAAGTAGCGCTACAGTAGGTCATGTAAACTTGCATGCAACTTATTTTCAAAATAATGGCGCTGTAAATATTTCAGGTCAGTAAACCTTATCATTCTAAACATTAGACTGATTACATCCTAAGTTGATGTTCCGAATTCGACCTCCGTAACCCAGTTGATTGCAGGCTTCTTATGGTACGAGTTTTCTGGGTTCGAGTCCCGGTTAAGGCACGCATCTAATTAGTAATTGTCTCACTACTGTTGCATATGTTTTTGGTTCCATTTCTAATGATATTGCTGTCAACGAGACGTCAAGACCTACCTACCATCTAAGCTTTTAAGAACATAATTCAAAATTATCTGCACCTATGTAGAGGAGAGCAGGCTCATTAGCTACATCAGTAACTTCTTGTTTAGTCATGTTGGGATGTTGGTCGAATAACCACCGGTCAGGCCTCCTCAACACATACCCCTCGCCTAGAGACATGCATTTGGTAGGTTAATCTGACGGCTGCGCGACAGTTCTGTAAACATTAAAGGCTCTGTAATTTGTGCATTGGCTGGTGCCTTTATGAAGAGCACTTCGTCCTGAGTAGTAGGTCGTACGTGATTATTTCGCTCTCTCTGTACATGTGTGTTACTGGTTTCTCAGTCCTGAAGGGCGTATCACGAGACGAGTGGCCCAATAAAAATAGAAACAAGAAACTCTAAGTGCTTAAAGTCTTGACATTGAGTAGCTAGCTTAACAAAATCATCACCTCGTTTAGAAACATCACTACTAAGTTCACCAATATTCCTGAAAATCTTCTTAGACTAGTACCCTTCTCCTTGTGTAGTGTCTTCGTGGCATGTAGGCATCAGTTGTTCTTAGGGATATTGGTGGACTAAGTATAGTCTATTCGCAGTTTCTTCATACCTTTTTGAATCAAACCTTCGAAAAATCACCCCATGTATGAGGAGTTTGGTTGTTTCCAAAACATGTCACGTATCACTAGCGTTTTATACATGTGTTAACATAAAAGTGCCTTATTGTTAGTTAAATTGAACTTTAACTAATATTATTTCTACAGTTAATAATTGAAATTTATAATTAATATGAATAAAAACAAGAAGAGAAAAGGTGTGTTGGTAACGACTATTAAGAAATAGTTCTTATACAAAATAATATTACACTGGATGTACACGAATCCGGTGCGTTGTCCCTTTAGTGTAATGTTCTAGACTTGGTTAAGCTTTTTCTGCATGAGGCGGAGGAATATCCTGGAAGTAGTTATTTAGCAGGGTTCCAGAAAAGTTGTAAGTAATCGTGAACAGCCTATTCTGATGAATTTCACACCCACGTCTTCACGCGAAATCCGCGTCAGCTATCCGCGATCTGGTGTCGGAAGGGCGCCAAAATAGACAACTTTATCAACTCTACGGCATAGCCGCTTCCCAGTCGCCATTTTAGTTGGAATACTCGCCAAACGGCTGTACCCGACTTTCAAATTGAGTATAACAGCAACACGCCGACGAGTGAGCGAGTGAGTGAAGAGATTTGGGCAGCTCTTAACAGCGAGGTCTTTAGAGCCAATGGGGGTGAAGCTAGGTGAGTATGGAGCAGCGCCGGAATGAAAGGGTGGGGGAAACGGGGAGATCCACGAGGAAACCCGCCGACCAGCGGCATCGTCCGGCACTATTCCCACATGCAAAAACCCGGTTCACCTTGGTGGGAGGCGAGCAGGCTAACAGCTCAGTCACCGGGGCTNCCTTTTCATGGACAAGAATTGAGATACGCTGAATCAGCGCTCGCCAAAATAGGCAGTGAATGTGTCGAGGAAGTAGGAGTGTGGGATTGAAGCACTGCCTCTGCCTGCTATCGAGGCGTCATCAGCCCCCCCCCCTCCCCTGGGAGAATCGACGTGCTTGGGAGAACGAGTCCCCGAGCCACGGGTCAACTTTCCTATCCTCTCTCAGGAGACCCCGCGATTCCGGAGCTCGATGAGCACTCACTTTCCTCGGGCTGTCTGCACACTCGCTCACTCAAGTAGATTTTCACTTTCCCTGGTTCTTACCTTCGGCGTCGTGGACGCTCCGCACAGCTGGCGCAGGCTCGCCGACGGAACTCGCCAACCATGCACACCAGTACACATTGATGTGCCTTGCCAAATGCACTCCTGACCAGGCAAGGATCCAAAATGGGGGTCACAGGGGACAAAATCCCCCTCCCAATCCCTCGCATTGACATGAAACTGTACTTTGAACGTTTTAAAACTGAAATGAAATAATATCAAAACTGTTTGAAATACTTATATTATTGGTTTGATTCAGTGGCGTGTGGCGAAGTGTTGCAAGGTTAGCTANATATCAAAACTGTTTGAAATACTTATATTATTGGTTTGATTCAGTGGCGTGTGGCGAAGTGTTGCAAGGTTAGCTGGTGCTTGCTCAGTGCTGTACACACTCGGCGAACGCAATACGAACCAGTAACCAGAGTGGAGACGGGAGAAACTGAATGTATTACAGCCGTTCACAAGAGAGCGGCGAGGCACCCATTACACACGTGCTGTGACGTCAAATGCACCGCTACGTTTAACTGTCCGATGAGTAAACTAGCAAACGATTAGGTATACCACAGAGCAAAATACAGCTTACCTTGCCACAGTNGTTTAACTGTCCGATGAGTAAACTAGCAAACGATTAGGTATACCACAGAGCAAAATACAGCTTACCTTGCCACAGTTCACCACCCGCCGCTGGTTTGATTTACTATTGTTTCCTAAAATTATGAGACAGAGCCCTTCCCCTCTTTTCCCCCTCCCACGAATCTAAAGTCTAAACCTGCACCTGCACAATGGACAAAAAATAATTCAGCCCCCCCTCCCTTTTCTATTCACGAGCAGAAAGTCTATATCCGCTCCTGCTCCTGACTCTAGTATAAACTATAAGAACTGAATTTTGGAACAAACATAAATTGCCGTTGAATAAAGGGAACTCTTTACAACAAAAATTACATCAAGTCAGGTAGGTTTAAGTCTTTAAGTCTCGTCGACAGCGAGGTTATTAGAGACGGAGTAAGTTCCTAGAGAAGAAATCGGCGATGGCCTGTAGTAAGAAATCATCCCAACATTCGCCTGGATTGATTCAGGGAAACCATGGAAAGCAGAAATCAGGGTAGCTAGACCGGGAATTGAACCCAGGTTCTCCTGAACGCGAGTACAAAAGTTTACAACTGGGCCACANAAATCAGGGTAGCTAGACCGGGAATTGAACCCAGGTTCTCCTGAACGCGAGTACAAAAGTTTACAACTGGGCCACACCTCTCTCAACTAAACAAATCAAAACATTTTAATTTCTATCTGGATGTAACTAATCAAGCGAACTTCCTCTCGCTGTACAAACCAGTATGTGAAAATCTGCAAAAGTGCTTGCACGAAGAGTTTTGCCATATCCTCGGCAAAAGCCCTCAGATACACCTAATTGGGAAAATACCAACATGTAGTCACCATCCTAAATGAAACTAGTTCCGACAATAAAAAAGAAACTGTAAAAATGTGTCTTTTTTTTAAAATAACTTTCAATAAATTCATCCAACTGACACATCGCAATATAGCGTACACAATGATCACATGCATGAATTACACTTCACCTTTTCGCCGACCAGTCGTATACTATGTGTGGTTCGATAGGCGGTAAAGGAAATGTCACAGTAACACGTCATTCTGTGGAGGATGACTGAGTAAGGAAACTTGACAGTGTCGTTCCAGGCAAGAGCAGCCTGTTCTGGTGGTATAATGATTACCGCATTCAACAGCGGAGGTCACTAGAACGTCCGGTCAAACTCATCAGTGTTATGTTTTTACGTTACCGCGTTTATTGTATTAAATTCTTCTTGTGACTTTCTGATGGGTTATTAAAATAATTAAAACCATAATAGTGCGTCAAACTGAAATTTTGGTGCAATGGTTCTTTTGTTAAAATGGAGTTGTACAAACTACTGTGCTATTTTACTGCAGCTATCTTTATTTAAATAGATAATTATTATTGACCTTGGTCATGTTCGTAAGCTAATCGTGTAGGGAAGACTGGCCTCTTTTATTTAAAATTAATACACTTTGTAAAAGTAAAAGTGTAAAAGTTGCTACATATCAATTAAATTTGTAGGCAAACCTATGGAAACTACTTCTTTGACTTCACCGAAATATATGTACTCAATGTTAAAATAACTGAATTACACATAGCCGAAGGTGATTTATGCTAAGTTTCGATTAATTCCACCGCTCCTCAAGAGCTTTCTTCTTGCTCGCCAGTACCGTCTTGGTAACTGAATTTTGTATGTCTACAGTTTCGCCTATACGCCTTTAGTGTAATTTTATTCTTTGTGTGTAGTCTCAATCTAAAAGTGGCACGGACGAGTGACTTAATCGGGATTCACATCCGGCGCATGTGGTCCAAAGTTAAACTCATAGCAACTACGTCTATGGAGGTCGCCATGTCATACGTTTTCAACCGTATTAATAAATGCATACACGTCATAGACGTAACCTGGCTGCTCGGCAGTTCAAATGGACCCACGTAGATAGGTGGGACTTAACTTCCCGTCGACAGCGAGGTCATAAGAGACGGGAGCAAGTTGATCAGACATGCAGGAGCGGGTAGGAATCGGCCACGGCCTGTAGTAAGGAACCACCCCAGCATTCACCTGGATGGCCGGATGGCCGGACCCGGACTCGAACCCGAGTCCGAAGTNCTCCTCAAGAGCTTTCTTCTTGCTCGCCAGTACCGTCTTGGTAACTGAATTTTGTATGTCTACAGTTTCGCCTATTCGCCTTTAGTGTAATTTTATTATTTGTGTGTAGTCTCAATTTAAAAGTGGCACGGACGAGTGACTTAATCGGGATTCACATCCGGCGCATGTGGTCCAAAGTTAAACTCATAGCAACCATGGCTATGGAGGTCGCCGTGTCATACGTTTTCAACCGTATTAATAA
Source organism: Clitarchus hookeri (assembly GCA_002778355.1). NCBI lineage: Eukaryota > Metazoa > Arthropoda > Insecta > Phasmatodea > Phasmatidae > Clitarchus > Clitarchus hookeri. The sequence continues at coordinate 55,097 of NQII01001228.1, forward strand.
ATGCATACACGTCATAGACGTAACCTGGCTGCTCGGCAGTTCAAATGTACCCACGTACATAGGTGGGGCTTAACGTCCCGTCGACAGCGAGGTCATAAGAGACTGGGGCAAGTTGATCAGGCATGCAGGAGCGGGTAGGAATCGGCCACGGCCTGTAGTAAGGAACCACCACAGCATTCACCTGGAGTTATTTCGAGAAACCATGGAAAACCGAAATCAGGATGGCCGGACCCGGACTCGAACCCGAGTCCGAAGTTGAACGACCGCGCCGCCTCGCTCGGTGGACGCCGCGTAGAGGCGCGGCTGAAGAACGTTGAGCGACAAGAAACTATACGCCCTGCTGTCAGTGGGCCTCGCCCTCTTGGCTGACTATTGATCTGCAGCCGCCACCACAGTACAGCGGAGTGTTGTGCATCCCACGTGAGTATGCGCAGGAAAGCTGAAGGCAGGAAGGCAGCTCCTGATAATAGTGCCCGGGACTCGATGCTCATAAATAATGAGTCGTGCCAGGGGCTGGGCCCCGTACCGTCATCGGCTCGGCCTCCTCGACACAAAGTGGTGACGCTTTAAGCGATCGCAATTACTGGAGACCCGAGCACCGCGTCAACAAGTCGCAAGCACGTTTTCATGCGAAATAAATTACTTCGCTGAACAGTTCCCCCGTTTATCTGGAACGTTAAATTGAAAAACTGCACTATTTAATCAGTTTATCATTCAGTGAAATGGCATTCACGTAAATCATTTAATAAGCTACTACCACCTGGAAAATCAAATCAACCGGGAAACGGTGACTTCACGATAATGGAATTATCGACGTTCAGGGGGAATCGCTTACAAGTCAGTGAGATTAAACCGTCATAATAATCAGTTATCTGGCACTGATTACAAGTGGAGCCATTTTCACAGGTTTTCACTGATTTGTCTCCATTTTCACGATTTCAGGTTTATAATGTGATGATACGGCCTTGCTTCGAAGTAAAAGTGTGCTCATTATAACTACTCCCATTCTTGCACACTCCAGCACAGTAGTTCAGTATGAGTGCGCCCTTTGTAAGCTTGTGGCTAAGCATTTGGCAATCTTTCTCAGAGGGAAGAAACAGGCAAATGAAAACAATAATAGCCCCTCCCAGTTCATGAATAAATGTACAGCGTTTCTGAAATATCTACTTATTCTGATTTAGTATATTTTTCACGTGGTCTAAAGCTATACAGCTATACGCAAAGCAGATAATTTAATAATTTTTCAAACCTGCCCTAAATCAAACATACATACACCATAAGGAATATTAGCTATAGCATATTTGAGGTTAAACAATACAACATGTCTGTCACAGAACGTGCGAGTGTGAGCAGCGAGTTTATATCGTTATTCACGCTCCCTCTCGCGGCAGATGGACAGCAAATAAGGCTTTCTGTGACGTCAAGAAGTTAAGGGACAGTACTGTCTGTATGAATTGGGACACGGCCCAAGTCAGGATCGCTAATTCACTCCAAATCAAAGCAAGTGAGCAGCGACGTCGTACGAAATGAAATCTAGCGCGAATGATTCGCCAAGGTTGATCCTGTTACAAAGATCCTACGCGGCGTGGTGGGATATCTTCTGTTCCGTGGCCTATAGTTATGACGAGTTGAATTCGCATGGGGCCAACCCCATTTATTATTACGGCATGCAGCAACAGGCGAAGGATGTTAAAAGCCAGCAGTGTTCTTTCTCATGAAGTTTTAAAGTTTTCAAGGCGAATTCCGTCTTAAAGGTTTCTGAGGTATCACATCCAGGTGCGAATACCAAGAAGTCCACATACTATATGTATGCGCCATTTTCGTATAAGTGAGTTTAGGTTAGTTTAACAAGTGTGGCGCCTCCGTTTGAACTACCAGCACGAAGCAGATGGATTAAGTATCAGTAAAAATATATTTTTAACTCTCTTAAAATCGAAATTCATGAAAAAATATATTGATAAAAAATAGAGTTTACAAACTTTTAGATGGAGGCTGGTAACTCTCAGCCCAAACATGAGACAGTGACGCTTATTGCTTTCTTGTTCCTGCTAATCCGAGCAACTCTCTTAGTCTCCGTTGACCGAGCTGTCGACGAAACGCAACTCCAACCTACCTTCAGCCTCTACTTACGAAATAAGTTTTATTTGGATTTATTTGGGTTAATTGTTAAGTACGCGTTACTTACAATAACGAGTACTAAAAGGAAGGCGTGCGTATGTACCCGGCAAATTCGGATGTTACAGCACAAAATGAAGGAGCTGCAAGATTTCGAGGTCAACGATATGCACCTGCAATATAGGCAAATTTTATGGCATCGTGTTTTATAGCCTTTCTCCATGGAAGACGTTCCTGCCACTTCCGTGTTGGAAGTGTGTGGCTGCTCTGGTCTTCTGCGTATACAATATCTTCGGGATACGTGAAAACACAGGTGCGTGTTATACCTACGGTCACGAAACATAAACTGAGAAGGCGAATTTCCAATACCTGTGCCACCATTCGTAACACTTCTGCCAACTTCAGCAGGCTAGGTATTGTCTTGGGCGTCGCTGCACTCTTAGAAATTTCTGCAGATTTACGAAAACTTTTACGGGGATGTAGAGTTATTTTACGGAAAGGCACTCCGTAATGACGAATAACGGAAATGAGGTCTGTAAATATAAAATACAGAAGCTCTTCATATTCTTATGGCTTCGATTTTGAGACACGAACAATGCAGATGATACCTGAAGCGTATAAAATCCTATCTTCACAATACTACTTCGTGTAAAATAGTAGAAGTGAGTGGCTAATCACTCATGGATTGCCAATTCGTTGATTATTGTTCAGATTCCGCTACAGGACAAAACCTTCTGTATACACAGTGAAACACTAACATAACGAAAATAAAACTTTTTTTTTCGTAACCTCGTTTTATAAACCGCAAATATGGCAAGCGCTCTAACACGACTTGAAACAAAGACAGGCGCGTTCCTCACTTTTAAGTAAAATCCATATTTACGAAATACTTCGTGTAAAGGTGTGGTAGATGAGTAGTTAGATTTATGGGTTGTTAACTTTTCGATTCGTGCTCAAATTCCACTACAGGACAAAATATTTAAACTCTTTTAATTTCTCTGTCACACACAGTGAAATTCGTTACGAAAATATTTTATTTTCCTTACCCTTGATTATAAATCTGAAATAAAAAAAAAGCTGACACTCTAGCATGACTAGAAACTAAGAAAGTATATGAATGATTATTCATAAATCTGATATTTACAACAACAATTTTTGTGAAAGCGTGTTATATAAGTGGATAAGTGAGTAAATAGTGTATTAGACTGTCAAAAATCTGTTTTCGAGTTCAAATCCCGCCACCAGACGACATTTTTTATTTCTTTAATAGTCATGTTTATATACAGTAAATCACCCACATAGCGGAAGTAAAGCGTTTTTTGTGTCACCCCTTTTTTTTAAAGAGTGGATTTAAAAAACTTGCAAGTTTCTGGTCACGTTCCTTGAATTTACGGAGATTTGTGTGAAATTTACGGAGAGAGCGTTATTGAAAAAAACGAAGAAAACCTAATTTAACGCAGATGTCTGAATAATTTGTAACCGGTGTTTTCCGTAATTTTACGGACGTTTTTTAACAGTGTGAAACCTGCCTATATACATAATGAGTATAAAATAATACCCCAACTTTGAAGGTCTATAACAACGGTCGGCAACAGGNGAAATTTACGGAGAGAGCGTTATTGAAAAAAACGAAGAAAACCTAATTTAACGCAGATGTCTGAATAATTTGTAACCGGTGTTTTTCGTAATTTTACGGACGTTTTTTAACAGTTTGAAACCTGCCTATATACATAATGAGTATAAAATAATACCCCAACTTTGAAGGTCTATAACAACGGTCGGCAACAGGCGGACCGCGGTCCTCATCCGGGCCGCAAAAGGTCAAAGCCTGGACCGCCAAAAATTTTCAATTTGAATAAGTAATTTATTAATATTTACAAATAATAGTTACGTTTAAGTGATAGCCTTATCAATGTTTCTTATATTTTACAAGTAATAGCACGATTAATTTGATTTTTTAATAGTGATGCATAGTTGCTATGATGTGAAACGCAAAATAATGCGTTGGAGCGCAGGCGAGGCGGTGGGAAGGAGTAAACTGAGGGGCTGCGTTGGTGCGCATACGTGAGGATTCGTCTGGGAGGGTGTGGATTTCTTGTTGTTATTGTCGTGTGCTAAAATAACGGTTTGTGAATCAATATGGATCCTAAAAAGCGTAAAGTTGATAGTGAAAATAGGAAGTTTCCGGCTGAGTGGACAGAACAATATTGTTTTACGCTGCCTGATAGGTCTACAGCTGTTCCAGTTTGCCTCATATGCAACAAAACTGTCGCTATTGTTAAAAGTGCCAATTTAAAGCTACGCTACTAAACCACTCATAGGCAGTTCCATAAAAACTTTCCTCTTGGCAGTAAAGCTCGTCAAGAAAAACTCCAGGTATATCTCACTTCTTACAAAAAAAAGCACAGTCTTACTAGTTCGCTGTATGAACGAGCAAGAAAAATCAGCAGAAGCAGCGTTGCGTGTCTGCTGGACGCTTAATAAACACCAGAAGCCATTTTCAGACTCTGAGATAATAAAATAATGTATGTTGGAAGTGGCCACGTCACTTTTTGAAGAGAAGAAGGACGTTTTAGCAGCAATTCAAAGTATTCCATTGTCGGCAAGAAGCAATACAAGAAGAACCGAAAGTTTGGCTGCTGACAACAAAAAACGTTTGCTTGAACTTCTGCAGAAGGCGTCTTGCTACGCCATAGCACTTGATGAATCGTATGACGTTGTTCATGATGAAAAAATATATATTTTCGTTAGATTTTTTGATATTGCGAGTAAAATATTCAGGGAAGAATTGCTATCAATATTTCCGTGTAAAGGCAAGACTCGCGGAGAATATTTATTCAAGACTGTTGATGATTTCATGACAAAATCAAACATCAGTTATGATAAAACGGTGTCACTTTCAACTGATGGGGCCCCAGCGATGATGGGCACAGAAAAAGGATTAGTAAAGAGAATCAGGGATAAAAATGCTGGGCTACTATCTTATCAATGCATAATTCACCAGACAGCCCTTTGTGGAAAACTTAGTGCTACTCTGAAAGAAGTAATGGACAACTTGGTCAAGTTGATCAATTTTATAAGGTTTCGTTCTGCTCTTCAGCACCGACAATTCAAGGAGTTTCTATGTGAATGTGATTCAGAGTATTCTGACTTACTGCAACATAAAAATGTTCGTTGGCTAAGTAAAGGTCAAGTTATTGAACGTTTCTGGCAAATAAAAGAACAAGTGACCTCCTCCTTAGTCAACTTGGGTACACAGGGCAAGGAGCACTTGGAGTTCCTATCAAACGAGGGTAATATGTTAGCTGTGGCTTTCCTGAAAGGCATTCTGAAATATTTANTAATATGTTAGCTGTGGCTTTCCTGAAAGGCATTCTGAAATATTTAAATGCGCTCAACACAGAGTTCAAAGGAAATGGGAAATTAATATGTGATCTGATACAAAGTGTGTCTGCTTTTCGTCGCAAGCTGGATATATTTGAAAAAGATATTGCAAATCAAGAATTTATTCATTTTCCAACAATTCTTGAATATAAAAAGAATTCCGAAATACACACTGCAATGTTCCTAAGTTTTATGTCAGGTCTTGGGAAGGAATNATTCTTGAATATAAAAAGAATTCCGAAATACACACTGCAATGTTCCTAAGTTTTATGTCAGGTCTTGGGAAGGAACTTGAAGCAAGATTCCAAGACTTTGCAGAGATAGGTAAGTTGTCTCAATTCTAATTTAGTGGAATACTTCAACGAGCAGCTGCAGAATGGACTGATGTGGCTGCGAAGTTGTTCAGTCTTGAAAAACATTTACTTCAAATGGAGATCATTGACTTCCAAGAAGATATTTCCTTGCAAATGTACAAAACTGCATCCCCTGAAGAANTTTACTTCAAATGGAGATCATTGACTTCCAAGAAGATATTTCCTTGCAAATGTACAAAACTGCATCCCCTGAAGAATTTTGGGGCAAACATGTAGACAAGTATGAAACCTGCAGAAAACTAGCGATCAACCTGGCTACTATGTTCGGCTCCACATATGTATGTGAAACAACTTTCTCCAAAATGAATTTTTTGAAGAACAAATATCGTTTGAGGTTAACGGACGCCCACCTTGAAGACACTCTTCGCATTAGCTGTTCGCCACGTGAACCAAACTATAAAAAACTGGCTCAAGACCGCAAGTGTAATTTAAAAGATATAAGTACTTATGTGTTTTTTTTCTCTGGACCTCGATAAAATTTTTTAAAAGTATTCGGACCCCACTTGAAAATACTAGCCCACATCTGGTCTATAATATCAAAACCAAACAACCTACAACCTTGGTTGACCAATCAAATGAACCGCGGAACTCTGAAGTTTGTTTACCACATCTTCATAAATGTTCAATGTGACCACCATGAGCAGACCAAACGACATCTGCAAGATAATCAAACTCGTTCCATATTCTTGTCAGCATGTCCGGTGTTACGGTTTGGATGGCGTTCGTAATTCTTGTTTTGAGGTCGTCAGTGTTAGCCGGCAATGGCGGATGAAAAACTTGTTCTTTATGTACCCCCATAGCAAAAAATAGCACGGGGTTAAATGTGGCCTTCTTGGGGACCAGTGATGAAGAGCCTGGTCACCAGCTGCTCCTCGACCAATNAATAGCACGGGGTTAAATGTGGCCTTCTTGGGGACCAGTGATGAAGAGCCTGGTCACCAGCTGCTCCTCGACCAATCCAGCTTTGCTGCAACGTCTCGTTCAGGTATCCGCGAACAGCTAGGTGTCAATGGGGTGGCGCACCATCCTGCCAGAAAATAAAGTCCCCCGTCGCCTCTTCTAACTGAGGAAACAACAACTCTGTAAGCATGTCCAAATAAATGATTCCAGTAACAGTGGGCTNATAGCACGGGGTTAAATGTGGCCTTCTTGGGGACCAGTGATGAAGAGCCTGGTCACCAGCTGCTCCTCGACCAATACAGCGTTGCTGCAACGTCTCGTTCAGGTATCCGCGAACAGCTAGGTGTCAATGGGGTGGCGCACCATCCTGCCAGAAAATAAAGTCTCCCGTCGCCTCTTCTAACTGAGGAAACAACAACTCTGTAAGCATGTCCAAATAAATGATTCCAGTAACAGTGGGCTCGTGAAAAAAGAAAGGGCCGAAAACAGTGTCTTTGGATACAGCGCAAAACACGTTCACTTTGAGGGAAGCGCGCTCGTGTCCGGTGGTTTCATGAGAAGGCTCCTGACCCATATCTGCTTGTTGTGCCGGTTCACCTTACCATTTGTATGGAACGTCGCTTCATCGCTAAAAACCAGCTTATACATTAAGGCATCGTCTACCTCGTTCTGGGCACATAAAGGAAACATCAGACCGTCCCCTTCACATTGAAGTGACGAATGCGAGCTCGCTTCCCCCTCACCGCCTCAAACAGAAAGTTACGAACGCCATCCAAACCGTAACACCGGGCATGCTGACAAGAGCGTGGAACGAGTTTGGTTATCGCGTAGATGTCGTTTGGTCTGCTCATGGTGGTCACATTGAATATTTATGATGATATGGTAAACAAACTTCACGGTTCCACGGTTCATTTGATTAGTCAATCAAGGCTTTAGGTTGTTTGGGTTTGATATTATAGACCTTCAAAGTTGGAGTGTTCTTTTATACTCACCCTGTGCATGATGGTGGGCGCCACCACACGCTCACCATCTTCTGTAAGCATTTTCAAGGAAATAAAAATAATTGACGATAATGTCAGCAGCCTAGAATGCCTACGAAGTGGCAGGACATAGTCCAACAATTATGTAAAGTATTCCTACAGCTGCATACAGCCCACCTAGACTTCACGAATAAGTCATCATCGTCATTATCATCATCATCGACTTCAAGGATTAGGCCTACTGGTCTGTTCCGGCTCCTTGCATTTGTTCTCTCCATCGTTTCCAAGGACGGCCTTGTCTTCTTTGTCCCGTTGGTTACTATTGTAATGCTGTTCTAGGTATTCTTGTGTCTTACATGCGTTTTACACGTGCATATAAATTATTTATATTTTGCGTTATGATATCTATTATACTCTGAACTTTTAATTCTTTCCTCATTTCTGTACTTCTGTTACAATATAATAATATGTATCCTGGAACATATGCTAAGAACTTAATTTCCTAACTTTGTGTTTCAGTGTTCGGTATATTATTCCTATAAATCGTCTAAATTTATCTAACTTTTTGTACACATCTAGATCTTTGTTATATGTGATTTCATAACCTAGATATATAAATTCCGCTAATTGTTGGATTGTTTTATTATCTGCTACCATTTTAGTTTTTATTTGGTTTATTCCCCTAAATGCCATAACTTTGGTTTTCTCTGTTTAAATAATCATATTAAATTCTTCAGATACTTGATTTTGTGTAACTATATGTTGCTTTCTGTACTGCGTCTTCTGATCTTCCGATTACTATCTGGTCGTCAGCAAACAATAATATAGTAGCATCTATACAATTTATCATAAAATTTTGTCCTAGTTCGGTTTGCTATCTTTCGATAACTTCGTCCATATATGTAAAATATAGTGTCGGTGAATGAGGACATCTTTGACTAACTCGTTGGTTAATATACTCTGCATTATCTCCTAGTTTGTGTTCGTATTCTTATAATTGTGTTACAATGATTTAAATGCATTAACTAAATGTTTTGGTATCCTACGTTATCCGAATATAACTAATAACAAACTTCGTTTTACGTTATCGAATGCTTTCTCATAGTCAACAAATATGAAATATTAAATTCTCTTTTTTTCTCTGTTATCTATTTTAATGTGAAAATGCAATATGTACAAGATCTCCCTTAAACCCACGCCGTGCTTCAGTTATAAATGATTCGATAATAGGGATTCAGTATTTTCGCACATATTTTATAACAGGAATTTAAAAGACTTATCCCTAGATAATTTGAACAAGCATTCCTATCTCCTTTTTATATATTGGGCATATTATCGCTTCATTCCATTCCTCTGGTAAATAAGTATAAAGCGAGCAATTATTTACAAAATTCAATAGTGTATAAAATCTGCTGATGCATATATAATTAATTCCATATTTATGTTATCTGTACCGGGTGACTTCCTATTTTTTATTTGTTTAATTATATCGAATAGTTCTTATTTTGTAATATGGTCTACCACATCAGTTGCATGAGCCTTTATTATATATTTATTTTCAATTGTCGCCCATAATGTTTTTAAATATTTCAACCATTCGCTTTCTATAATGGGATGAAGTTGTAAAGTATCTCGTTCTGTCTTGTTTAGTTGTTTATTATTTTATAAGCTTCTTCTTGTTTTCCGTACAAATCATGCTCTATTTCACTTACAAAACGATCCCAACTTTCTCGTTTTATTTTCCTCACTTCTCTATTAACCAGAGCTGTCCTTTAATTTCAATTTTATACTCAATATTATTTGGTACTGATACTGTTTTTAAATATGTTTCTTTCTTATCTGAAATCATTTTTTTAACTGTTCATTCCAAATTCTTAGACCTCGTTTAGAGTTTTTTTCTTTTTTCAATTTTTTTTTATCCCAAGACTTTTGCACAGTTCGGTCGTAACGCTCCAATTGGCGTGAAATCGTCGGAAAGACCACTCTACTTCCCGTAGTCCAACGATTTGTGTGTCTCAAACTCCGTACGCTGCTCACACCTGTGTCGAAAGCGTCGCCGAAGCATACCAGCTACTCACTGGTTATTCTGCACACAGCTTCGTCCTACGACTGTTCATGTCACCAGGGTTTTAACAGTGTGAACGCCGTTCTGTATAGTCAATCACGGCAAGACTTGGTATTTTCAGTCATATCCGTGATGGTGCTGTACATCACATTTTGCATCCTGTCGATAATTTGTTCTGTGTGCATTTTTATATTATAGTGAGTGCATTTGTGTAACCCTGTTAATTATTTGTGACTTATTTGGGAAATAAAAATAACACAACCCTAAGTATCATTTATTTTAGTTTTTAAGTTTGTCAAATATATAAGTTTTGATATAGATATCAGTTTCATTCCGTTCAAAGATATGAGTTCCTAAAATTGCCAGTGGGCCCTAATGTTCAATAGCACTTTATAAAATTGATGACAATCATAGCTTTAAAAGCGAAAATATTTTTCAAAGTGCTTCACATAAATTTGTATTTATATAAGTGCATGCATTACGTAAAGTATTTTACTGAAAAGGATGATAACGCTAGGCAAAAAAAAAAATCAAGCAGGTTTATGATTATGCTGGCCTGAGTAACATTTCTACGTTAGTACAAGAGTCCGAAACTTATTGCTACAAATGACAGCAGAATATAGGCGTTTTTTTTTTATTTCCGCCCGCGAAATGGCGATTTGCGGTATAGTTGTGAACGGGCCAGTTAAAACTGGTCAATCCTCCGTTGTGTGTAGGGTTACCAGGTCGCCAAACCTAATAGCCGGACAGACCAGCCAGTTTGGCCGGACATTTGGGTAAAAAGGCCGGACACCCTACATTATTGAGGATTTTGTGTCTGAGTATTAATAGGTACGACAAAAAAATTGTATGTAAAATCAAGCTTTTTTGATTACTACCATAAATCTTGTTAAATTCTAATGAAATATAAATAAAATCGAATGCCAAATCAGTCTAAGTACTTTATTATTAATCAGTCAAATAAAGTCATCAGTCAAAATTAGATTCTAGATA
>NQII01001228.1:67001-121530 GCA_002778355.1 Clitarchus hookeri
GCAGGGGGGCGGGCGGGACTGCGGGAGCGACCGACAGTCGACTCGCCTGCGCTCGGCCACGCTCGGCGCTCGCTCGTTTGCGAAATGTAAAAAACCTAACAAAAGCCGGACAAGCCGGACACCGTTTATTTTGGCCGGACACGCAATCAAAAAGCCTAACTATGTCCGGCTTTATCCGGACGCCTGGCAACCCTAGTTGTGTGAGAGCCAGACCAGAACAAGCACAGAACTATTCGAGTACGCTGACCTTCTGTGATCCGAACAACATCCTAGGTTATTTTTGGTGTTACGTTCTGCTTGATACCATGAATACTAAAGTACGGTGGCGAGGTCGAACAAATATGGCTTCACCCACCTCACAGCTGCGAATCCGACAAAATTTACAGCCCCCATCGCAAATATACTGCTGACTGAAATCACGCATTGCCAGGCCTTCCCCTTCCTTTACGCCAATTATACCTCTGATGGCCACGCGAATAATCCCCTCTGACGGCCACGCGAATAATCATTTCTGTACACGTCTCTCTCGGTGGACTTTTTCCACGTTACAGCTTAAGAAATGTACTCCGCCAAGTTTCGTCCAAACTGTTCACGGACACGCCATACGATAATGCAAAGCACAAGTCGATACCTCGCACCGCAGCACCAAATAGGAAAACACCTCTGAACTGGAATGCAGTGACGTCCATATAAAATATTAAACTTGCAAAACTAAATGTCAAGGTGGCAGCGCAGCATCTCGAAAAAAATAAGACGAGCGACAGTTTTCACACTGGCTATATGTAGCTACAGGTTTACGTTTGCGATGGAAGTTTTACCAGCGAATTTCCTTTCAGAGAACGTTGAGATGTCTCTCGCGGAGGAATTTAAGCCGAATACTTTAAGTGAGAGCATTTGTTTTGTATCCGATCAAACAAACTCTTCGGGATACTTTTCAATTTGCATGATGGAAGCCTTGCACAATACAACAGTATGTGCTATACCTAATACAAATACGTCGCCATTCTACTAATTTCTACGAACAAAGTAAATTTTCTAGGAAAGTTGAGGATATTAGTACATCCCGATAGATGCATGGTTCATAGACTCTTTTCAATGGTTAAAAGAATGTATATTAGCAATTTTATTAGATTTTAAAAACAAATAAAAATATCAGCAACGGGTTCAAAAGTGTAGGTTTACCTTGCAGCTGGCATGTAGACTCGCGTACTACATTACCGAAAGTCACTGGCTCAAATTCACGCCCGGGCGTAGTATATAAGAGTTTGACTATGTTAAGTAGTTCATAATATACCCACTCGAGGGCCGGGTACAGCAGTAGAAGGCGTGTTATAATGCAGTAACAAATTTTAACAGATTCTGTTATGCCTTCGCATACTTCTTAAAAAATTAACGTCCATTGGGAACGTGTCGGAACCTACTAATTTGAACCACAGGTCGTGTTATCTCTGGCTATTGGGTCACTTAGCCAGTACAGTTAAGGGAAACGGCGTATACCACAAATAGGACGTAGATTCTTTACTATTGGAAAATTAAATAATAATGCCTTAGAAGAATGTATACGAAGACGTTATTAGCCCCTAGCACCATGGGCGTCGACATTGTATAGGGTAGGTGCCTCTACCCCACGTGAAGGACTGGAAGGGTTTAGGAGGGAAAAAATTCTTCTTTAGTGTTAAATAAGTTAGAGACAAGATTGCAAGCTGAATTTCCGTCAGTCCCGCACAGCCTGTAACTAACGGCAGTCGTGGTTCCTTACCGAATTTTCATCAGTCTACAGATACGTATTATTCTCTTTTCCCTGCAGTATACTTCTGTGATAATAAGGGAGATACGTGTATTCGACTAACATAGTCGCTCAAGTTTATTATATTCAATGAGACCGACTTACCCTGATCCCCGAAAGACATGTACCCGCCCGTCTCTTTCCACCACGTTAGCCAAACCCTAGTTCCTGACGCTTCATGATCGAATGTTGGGTGTTGATATCACGGGAGGCGACTTTCAACAATGTTACAATATGAAAGCCCTTTCTCGTCAGTTTGGAAACTGTATTTGGGTGTTTGTGTTATTCGCTGAAATTTTTATAAGTGTGTAATAAATGAAGTTCCCATATATATTTGTCCCCTCCCTGACGCTGGGCCATGTCGACGCCTCTGCGTGGCACTACTAGATGTCAGCACACGCAATGATCAAAAGCGCATCACTGTAGAAAATAAATAGGAATCTTAGTGTTGTCAAACGAATATCTGGGGCGTACAGAAGTTGCGTACTTGTAGATGTTCCCGGCAACATACTGTGCTTCGAAGTTACGTTAAATTTCCTTGGTTTGTCAAGACGGGGTTTGGTGTAATAAATATTTTGAACGTGGCTATAAAGTTGATCTCCGTGAAGCAGAATGATCCTACACTAAATAGCCAAAAAAAACTGGCACACCTGCCTAATATCGTGTAGGGCCCCCTCTAGCATGCAGAAGTGGCGCAAGACGACGTGGCATGGACTCGACTAATGTCTGGAGGTATGCAGGAGGCATTGAAATCTGCGCCAATTCGAGAAAGGGTTGGACGTCTGTCACGTTTAATGATGCTCGTCAGTCGTCGTTTGTCCCGCTCGTTCACGATCTTTTTCCGGCCGCAACGATGTCAAAGATTTGATGTTTTACCGGATTCCCGATATTCACTGCAAACTCGTGAAATGGTTATCGCTACCTCGGAGATGCTATGTCCCATCTCTCGTTCGCCGACTATAACACCACGTTCAAACTCACTTAAATCTTGATAACCTGCCATTGTAGCAGCAGTAACCGATCTAGCAACTTTGCCAGACGCTTGCTGTCTTATATAGGCGCTGCTGACTGCATTGCGTTACTCTGATTGGATCCATACCTCTGTAATTTGCATACGCACGCCTATACCAGTTTTTTTGGATCTCCAGTGTATCAGAGAATTCCGTGACACACTTGATGATAAGTATCAGCAATGCATCAGTTTTGGTCAAGGAAGGTGAACATGTCCGTACGAATGTTTGTGAATAGCATCGACATACAAACGCATACCAAGATCGTCTCATCTGACGAGCGTTAAAAGAGAACAGTACAGCGACAGTATAGAACTGATAAGACGAGGTAGTTTCGCACGTGGAGTGTGCTTTCAATTATTTTTGTAGTCAAGGTAAATAACTTAGTGAAAATTACTGCAGACATACGCCGTTGCAGACCTATGTCGGCACAGAAAACTCAGAGGGAGACATCGCAACTCATTATTCCCTAACACAAGTCCAATTTCTTTTCCCAGTCCTTTACAGTCTCGAGTGCTCGTTTTTGGAGTGACCTGCCTAGTAATTTTAAAGACTGTCCAAACGTCAGTAATTTCAAACATAAGTTAAAATTTCATTTGCTGCATGGAAAGTTTCGAAGGTAGTAGAAATATAGCGCTATATTTTCTTTTTTTCCCTAATGTTTATTATGTATTTGTTGTAAACTAATATTATATTTTTTCTTTCATTTTTTTTGTTAGGCTAATGTAATCTCCCCTACCACTTTTTTATCGTGATATTTGTGTTTACTTAGTTATACTGTAAGGTTTTCTACATGTCTCTTAGAGTATCAAGCTAAAGAGTGTAAATATTTTCATATCCTACACATTAACATTTCTCTTCTAAGTGTTTTAAAATTAAGGTTTATTACTATGACTCGGATTTTAATACTTTTTATGTTAATGTGTACCAAAAAGGAAAACAACATTTCGTTTAAAATTTAGTTTTAATGGTTTGTAGTGTAGCGTTTTATATACATTTTTTCGTATGTTTATGTGTTTTTAGGATAGATAACATAGTTGTATACTTTCATGTTTGTTTCACATTGATGTGAATTACTATGAGGTTAAGTGTAAGAGAAGGCGGAAACCTTAACTTCACCACCCATAAAGACATAATAATAAGAACAATAATAATCAGCCTGCCTGCAGACGATAACAGACGCCCATTCCCGAAACGTTGCTGCTCTTCATCAATGCTTCGTTGTTCCGCCCAGTTTGGTTTTCCTCTCTCTCTCTCTCTGCGCTTTCTTTGGTTTGCATCCGTGTTTACTTCGTTCTGTTGTCCAAAATTGTTTGCGTGTATTTGTAATGACCGTAGAAATACTATTGAGCAGACCAAGGAAAAGTAGCAGTCGGAAAATAAAACTTGGAGGGTGCAACATTTTGAGAGAACAACTGTTGTATTGCTCATTAATTTCGCATCACCAGCCTCCTTTTTATTTCCGTTTAGTCTCCTTGGTTATTATTGTAATTTAAAATGTTTAAAAAGTAATTATGGTTTTTAAATTGCATGTCTTTTTTTAGTGTTTTAATGTTGTAGCTAATATCACTTAGAGGCCACGCAAGTCGTATGCTGAAGATCACTATGTATGAATTAAAGCTGACATCTAGAATGTCAGTCCGCGCAAAGCATTGATTTAAAAAAAATATACGTGTACGTAATTTTTGGGTAATTAATGTGGTTCGATATTATACAGGAAACACGTATTGAGCTTCATTTGTGTACTGTCGAGTATAATAAATCTAGCGAATTTCTTCGATTTATACTTTCTGTAGTTTCAATTTTCTTCTCTACCAGCTCCGTCNTCCTCATTACGCCTCATGCTGTTCCACTTCCCAAATAAAACTTCTCAGTTACGTACCTTATATTTATCCCTACTGTCTTCCTTCTACGTTCGTTTATTTATTCGCCTTGTATTTTTTCTTGTTTAGAGTTATAATAATTTGACGTAATTCCTTATGGGATTATTTTTATATTTCGAATTTCCCTTTACAGCAGCTAATATTGGCTTGATTATTTCAGTTCATGTTTTTAAGTCGTCCTCGAGCTTTCCAGGGATGACATACGCCTGCAAAAGCATGTGTCCGCAGTAATTTTTACATAATTCTGCATCTGGGGTTTCGGCTTGGATTATCCATAACAATTTTCTTGTGTTTGAGCTGCGATCACGGGCCAATGCCCGGAAACGTGGTGTGGGGAGCCAAAGTTTGCAATACCCATGGTTGTGAAAGGAACTCGGAACTGTGCGTGATGCAGCCAAACATCATCCTACTCATCGCGCTCTAATTCGTGTAACAACAATGAGATAGGCTATTCCGATGTGTCAATGTCCTCCAAGGTGTTCCGTTAAATATTTTGGCCGACACGACTGCCAGGTCCGTCCCCCGATGTGTGACTAGAGTGGACGTTATCTGACTTAAACATGTAATTTAAGAAAACGCGTGTGATATAAAAAATGTATCTGAGGTTAACGTAGTCACATGTAATATCTACATGTTAAACAGTATGTGGTACGAATAAGTAATGTTTTTCTTTTTCGTGGCTAACACCCTTTTAAGTAAATTGAAATCACTTTCATGGGAATATGCCAAAATTTAGGTACTTTAGGTTCTGGAATGGGAGACAGGATTCTTTTTATCCAGGAAAATTGTACGGTTCCTGTGGAATAACAACAAAACGTAATTCTGCAATGGCTGTGAACGTGACCGAACGGCTGAACGGATTTTGATGAAATGTGGTATGTATGTACTTTAGGTCGTGGATTACAGTATAGGATACTTTATATCCCGGAAAACGGCGAAAAATCTTCCCCGATTGCACCGCCAGGCGGGATCTACGCGAACTCGTATTGCAAGATGGGTGACACGTCACCTCTGTGATGATTTCCGCACGAGAGTTGCAGCCTGCGTTTGTTCCGGAGAAGGGAACGCGGGGAACTCAAACGGTCGTTCGGCGCGTCCTGCTGAGAATCTAGACACACGAGTGTGGTCTCGCGTGAATTACTGTGAACGGAATATTACTTATAATGTGCGAAATAAATTTATGTCGTCTGGCGCAAGGGCTTCGTGTCGCTCTTTTCCGTTCTTAATTTCTCGTTAGTGTATTTCCGCAAAGTCGTGGAAACTAATTATCAACATCATCAAGATATCTAGAATAACGGTGCAGAACAATATAAGCAAGTTTCATTAATGGCAAAAATAATCGACAATTCGTATATTATAGCTGACAATATACAGTATCCAGTTATTATTGCGTGGAATCTTAGAATTCTGATGAATTCTAAATTAGATAAACTTAAATAATTAATTTTAAAAACATTATTACTGTAACGCCTAGAAATGTAAACACTGTAGATTAGTATTATTTATTTTATTCGTTTCTAGTAGAGCGCCACAAGTTATTGAAATGGTCAAATTCTGAGGTATGCTTAATCCATGCTCTATTTAAAGTTCTATATTATTCTACGGCAATACTTTAATTTTTTTGTTTTTGAAAAGTAGTTTGTTTATTGTGATGCAAGAAAATATATTTTCTATGGAAGTTAACAATTTGTTAACAATTTCATTGAAAATGAAGATTAAATACAAAACAATATGAAGAATTCTACAATTATTGACAGTTACTGTAAGTGATGCTATAGGAAATAAATATATTTTCAAGGTTCGTAATTGGAATAATTTTTGCTCACAAAAAAATACCCTGAGGAAATTGAAAGCTAGTATGCGTTGAATTCCCATATTCAGTTCCTTATCTGGACGTTGAATAAAAAGTGTTTGGTAAAATTATTTGTGACAATTTAAATTATTTATTTCACTTTTTTTGTAATACATTAAAATGTAAAAAGAGCAGATTTGTAAAATATGTCCTTTTATAATAATTTCACAGTATCACTTGAACGAGTGATGAGGCCCATGGCAATGCAAACTTTACATAAGGCAGAAGACTACATAACGTGCATACAAGTAGATCTTAAGCAGGGCTTTCTAAAGTGCTAATTGTACCGTGTATAGCCTATACTTCCCACCTACTGAAAGAGAATGCACGTGTACCTAACAAACGTGTTTAGCTGAATTGAGAAACTCAACAGCCCGTGTTTTACATGTCATGTGCATTAATTTGAGTTTGAGATTTTTTATTTTTGCTATGTACAGTCAGGTTCCTAAAGAAATTTTTTTTAATCTGACGTACACTGTCAAGTTAAAATTATCACCAGACTGCAAATCAGTAGAATTGGCATGTACAATATACAGGTTGAGTATAAAAGAATATCCCAACTTTGAAGTTCTATAATATCAAAACCAAACAACCTAAAACCTTGGCTGACCAATCAAATGAACCGTGGAACTGTGAAGTTTGTTTACCATATCTTCATAAATGTTCCATGTGACCACCACGAGCGGCCCGAACGACATCTTCGCGATAATAAAACTCGTTCCACACTCTTGTCAGGATGTATGGTGTTACGGTTTGAATGGCGTCCGTAATTCTCGTTTTGAGGTCATCAATGTTAGCCGGCAATGGTGGACAAAACACTTGTTCTTTATGTACCCCCATAGAAAAAAATCGCAAGGGGTAAGATCCGGGCTTCTTGGGGGCCAGTGATGAAGAGCCTGGTCACCAGCTGCTCCTCGACCAATCTAGCGTTGCTGCAACGTCTCATTCAGGTATCCGCGAACAGCTAGGTGCCAATGGGGTGGCGCACCATCCTGCTGGAAAATTAAGTCCCCCACAGCCTCTTCTAACTGAGGAAACAACAACTCTGTAAGCATGTCCAAATAAATGATTCCAGTAACAGTGGGCTCGTGAAAAAAGAAAGGGCCAAAAACAGCGTCTTTGGATACAGCGCAAAATACGTTTACTTTGGGGGAAGCGCGCTCGTGTCCGGTGGTTTCATGTGGAGGCTCCTGACCCCATATCTGCACGTTGTGCCGGTTCACCTTACCATTTGTATGGAACGTCGCTTCATCACTAAAAACTAGCTTATACATGAAGGAATAGTCTACCTCGTTCTGGCAAGGAAATATCAGACCGTCCCCTTCACATTGACGTGTCGAATGCGAGCTCGCTTCCCCCTCGCCACCTCGAACCGAGAGTTACGAACGACATCCAAACCATAACACCGGACATGCTGACAAGAGCGTGGGACGAGTTTGATTATCGCGTAGATGTCGTTCGGTCCGCTCATGGTGGTCACAATGAACATTTACTGAATGCATGGTAAACAAACTTCATGGTTCCACGGTTCAGTTAATTGGTCAACAAAGGTTGTAGGTTGTATGATTTTGATATTATATACCTTCAAAGTTGGGGTATTCTTTTATACTCAACCTGTATAAAATTTAACTCATAGTATCAGTGAATAAACTTTTAAAGATTAAAATGTATGTGAATGCTCAGAGCGTTGATTACTACTGCATTTATTTTTAATGGATACCATTACCAGCTTATATAACGAAATTTGAATGATTATTATATCTGTGGTTGAAGTCATTTTTAGGAAATGTGATGCAGTTGAATGCAAACTAAATCAACTTGCAGAAATAACGGTAAAAAAATATATTATTTGCTCTAATATAGCAACGAAGAAATATTACCAGGGCATTTCTAAAACATATTTACCCAGAAAATAATTCGCTGTGTAGTAGACAGATCCGAGATAAATGGGTCTTCTTGGGGCACTCCTGTAATGAAGTGTTTGTTGGCTGGGTCCCGGCCGGGGATCCAAGTCCCTCCTCGCCGCTATGGCCCAGTTAATAATTACACGGATTTCCACCCCCCTCCTCGCAATCTTTTCCCCAATCCTGCCGTCTAGCAAAAGCTGCACCGAAACCTCCTCGCCCGACGGCGGGATCGATTTTTAATAAAGGCGGCCCACTCGCATATCTCTGAGGAGGGTCGAGGATGCATTTTTAATATTACAGCGACCAGGGAGCCACTCCTCTGTTCAAGGGCACTGGTCATGGTGCTTCCAGTCCTTGTCACTCGACGTTCATGAAGCACTCGAGCATCGCTCCACGCTGGAGGGGAAAAAACGGAATTATTGACATGCAAAGTCTCGTGGGATACTGACTACGCTTGTTCAAGGAAAAACAAAAAGCAACGGGTAGTCTGAAAGCGGTGCCCTAGTTGTGAGTCGTGTTTATCGGTGTTCATGTAAACAAAGGCAGAAAAATTAATGCAGTGTATCCTCGTCCAGTAATGCAAATCAGAAGGGGCTAAAATATGACTCACCTTATTTTAATTTCCATAGTAACACCACTTGGAAATGAAGTCTATGCGTTTCAGAGTTGCATAATTGGTGTATAACAGACTATCGCAGTAATTAAGCTTAATATCGAGTGGGCTCTTGTTAATAATATGTTAAAATAATATCCTGTATCTTCCGCACTGTAACAAAATATCCTGGTAAAAAAAGGTGATTTGGTTAAATGTACCGTTATTGGAGTAGTTATATTTTCAGTCAATGGTTTTAGTCCTTGTAGGATGTAGGTTATAAATGCAATCCAGTTTCTGTTCTCTTGTTGAAACTTAACTATAAGTAATGAAATTTACTCATGGTACTGGACAAAAAATTGTCCTGATTCAAGAAAAGACATAATTAATGCAAATGACGGGAATACTTGCAAAGTGAGAATTTTCAACGAAGTCCTTATTTGGCATACATGAGCATGGGAGCAGAATACAAACAGATTAAATTTGTGATATGTTAGTTTCATTCCTACCATTATGAAGATATTTGTACAGTGTAGCTTGGTCCACTTTTGATTAGCCAATGTAATATGGCAGCCCATCTCTTGCCACAATTGTTAGACTTCACAGAGGAAGATTTCCCAACTAGCTTCATGCAGTGTACACTATACTTGTATTATTGGAATATCAGTAAACGTCATCACGTATTCATTGTTTGGTAGGGAGTGTAGTTTACCGGTTAATATTTTCCTGGGGGATGAAAATTACATTGTGCTACGCAATCTTATTTCATACTAAACTACTTAAAATACAAATGGCACGTTCAGAGGACCATTAAATCACTTCGCATTAACAAGTACTTAGGATTATCCACACTTCATCAACAAGGTTCAATTGTTAACCAATACAGAATAATATGCAATACTTATACAGATGTATGTTCAGAATATATCTAATAACTGTTAAAAAATAAAATTGTTGTATTCTGAATGATGACCCATCATTAAAGCAATAAGCTTATATTCAAACCTATTCGGAATTATAAATATACTGCGGAGACGTGAGCACCGCCATAAAGCGTCTCCTGTTCGCGAGACTTGGACAATGTTTCGCGGTCTAAACAAGGGTAAGCCACAGATGTGAGTAGTTTTCTACGCAACTTTATGTTAGTTCAGTCTGTAAGCCATCTGGGCCCTGTGGGGGCCGGGTTGGAGCTGGGCTGTGGTCCGGCGACCAACCTGTAATAGGTGTAAGGTGAAGGGTCCAGGTGCCTTGAAAACCGGACTGTGGTGATCCAGTCAGTGTGTGTAGGGGGGGGGACTAGGACCTGGTAACCTGGTAGGGCTGACGTGACGGACGGAATGTCAGTTCTTGTCGGGCCATCCTCTGGCTAAAGCTATAGCAGTAGTGACTGGCGTAAGTGTAAGAGTGAGCTGGTGTGAGGTACTCTTCCCGGCCTTGTCGGTTGAGTGCCCGCTCTGGTGATCTCCGGTGGGGTCTGCTCATTGATGATTGGGTGTTCCCCTGCAGCTGTGAAGGCTGCTGACTCAACTCCTTAATGGAACAGTGATGCGAATATATAGCCTAGCATTGCTCAAGTCCATCTCCACCTCCTCGTGGTTGGGCTGGTAACATGGTGGCCACACCATGGCTAACGGAGTGAGGACGATTGAATGCGGTAACGGCCTGTCTGTGCACAGATAATCAGCTACGGCGAGGTTATGTGCAGTCTTCCAGAGGCTGTATATATTCTTCGCCCTGCCGTGAAGACCCGCGAACCGAATTGCACTCCCCCAGATTCGGCCGTGCTGATCGCGGGTCGGACTCTGGGTGGCATTGGTTGATCCTTCTGCTTGGAAGGAGAACTGGAGGTGTGTGTTTGCCTGGGGGGCTGGGCCTGAGTGCCGGTAGAGTCAGTAGCAGTTGCCGTGGAACGTAAGCGTACTGGCTCGCCTCAGGTTCTGGTTTCGAAGGGTTGATGCTCACTTACGAAAGGTCGACGGTCTGGTCCGCCTAGTAAGAGAACTCGTTTACGAAGTGGGCTCGTAGAGTGATGATAGCACTCGGCCCCATCAAGGTGGCATGTGCAGATTCAACTCTGTATAATGCTGTTGACAGGTGAGGTGGAACCACTCTCGGGTGGAGAACATCCACCCACTGCGATTGGAAAGGGCGTAATCTCTTTCTATTGGTAGCATTCAACTGCTGCCAATTAGGAGTTTTTGGTATAGCTCCGTAACAGACATTTTCTGGCATATAGGCCTGGCAGAGTGCACCTCCACGTTATGATGCCTGACGTGAATATGTCTGAAGTGACAATTAATATGCCTGGAAGTCCTGAATCCTGAGGTGCACTCTTAATGCAATCTCTGAATGGTGTCTCCTGTAATACCGTATCGGATCAGGCACAGTGGGGTGAGCTTTTGATCAAGCTGTACATAGATACAGATAATATGTAAGCCATCTGTATATTAGCGTAACAGCATAATTAAACTCATTTTTTTAAATGATTTTTTACACGAACAAAAAAGCACGCAAAGGCGAAGTGCTTTGAAACCGAAGCATCTAAACCGTTGGATACCAAACCATTAATTCATTTACATTCGCACCAAACACTGTTCATCTTGTAATATTTATGTGTGACGTCGCTTCAAGTCAGCGAAGGAAAATGTAAGTTTATATTATTTACGGATAATCATACGTTGAAATCAAAATTTCCATTATTTGATAAACGCAAAATAAGGCAAGCTATTTTCAAAAATTAAATAGAAAACTGTAAAGTACTGTCTTAATTCCTTTTAAAATGGGCTTATTTAGCTTATGTTGGAATGGTATTGAATGCTGTGTCTAAAAGCTGATAAGTGTTTGCAAAAGTACAAAATGATGACTGTCCAACGACCACTGATAAACTGGATTACCGGGGCCGAATATCCCAGTCAAATACTCGTAGCGCGCTCTCAAACCCTATTCAACTTCCCCATTCCTCTGGCTTCCTCTCGTTCTCTCGCATGTACCGTACTACCGGAGAGTTCCCGTTGACCGTTGGTCAGGGTACAGAACAAGTGATAGTTCGCAACCCAGCCATGGCATGACGTAGAAACATGGCCCCAAGTTCGTTACCGTGTGATTAGTAGCCTGCCGTAAACAGTATAGAGTCTGTTCGTGGTTTCTTTACAATTTTTTTTAATAAAAACCTTTGAAAAATCACCCTACATATGACGGTTTCGGTTGTTTCCTATATGTCACGTATCACAAGCGTTTTAGACATGTGTTACCCTAAAAGTACCTTATTTTAAGTGAAACTAAATTTTTCCTATGCTCCCTCTATAAATTATAATATTCCATTTTATTAATATGAATAAAACCAGGGAGAAAATAGGTGTGCTGGTAACGCCTATAGTACAGTCAAATAAGGTGGGAAAAGTGGTAAACCTCGGAATGAAGGTAAGAAAGCTGAAAATTTGCATACATTTTTGTTTTGACATTCTACAAGTTAGCTCAAAAGTCTCATATAATCTCGTGTCCACGTGTCAAGATATTCAAGGCCAAAGGTCACGAAAATCGGTTTTTTGTAAATATCTTGTTTCCTATGCTTCAAATGGTGTTTGAAATTATTACAAAACGTGTAGAGCATAAAATTCTCTGCAAATTTGATCATAGGCGATATGTTATATAATTAACCGTTCTCGAGATAGAGCGCGAAGAGTGGGAAGCGCCTATCTGTATATAGGATAACGTTATGTTAACTGCGGAATCCAATACAGAGTACAGTTTATAAAATTAATTATTTACTGAAAATATAATTATGGAGAATGTAGATTATTTGCTTATTTATAAATAATATTTATAAATATTATTCATAAATAAGGCATCCGTTTGATAATATATTTAGTTAATTTATATTAATAATAAGTAGGAAAGAGATTAAGTATTTCTTTTTTAAACAGTGTTAATGCTTGGATATACCTACCTATATTATTTCCCGAAACGGGGCCCCTAACACGACCAATTCTATTCATATAATAGTAAGTTTGGGCAGATGTTCAATTGTTAAGACCGGTGCAGTAGTTCGATAGCATATCTATCGTGTCTACTACCGGATCTGGTAGTAGACACGATAGATATGCTATCGAACTGCTTGGTTAGGAAAAGAATTAGAACCCGAGGAATGTGGGTGGATATTGCAAAACGAAACCCTAGAACCCACAACAACATTATTGCCACCAGCACCAGAAGAACTACTCAGCACGATATTCTGCAATTGCAAGAAGACTGTGGTGCGAGTTGTGTATGTAGAAAAGTAGGGTTGCAATGCTCCTCAGTTTGTGGCCGGTGTAACGGACAAGCATGCCTCAACGCTTCATCATATCCAAATGATCTTGATGAAGAAAGTGAATATGTACCTGAGGTCCTTGAAGCTTTAGAGGCGAATATAACAGACAACGAGGATGATGATAACGAACTGGAAATTCAATTTGGGCGACCAGAAGAGGAAGACGATGACGAACAAGAGGAATATTAAGCTGCATGCTTGCTATTGATAATCAGAGTAACAAAAACAAATCCGCCTTACATTTCCACTTCTATAAATTGTAATAGATTTACGATAAACTTATAATAAATAAATGTGTAATTACAGTGTACTCAAACTATTTCATTTCAATATCGTATTATTAATATAAATTATCTAAATATTATCAAACGGATGTCTTATTTATGAACTATATATAAATATTAGTTATAAATAAGTAAATAAGTTACGTTTCTCCATAATTATAAATTTTTTAGTAAATAATTAATTTTATAAACTGTGCTCTGCATTGGATTCCACAGTTGACATAACGTTATCCTATATACGGATAGGCACTTCCCACTCTTCGCGCTCTATCTCGAGAACGGTTGATTATATAATATATCGCATAAGACCAAATTTGTAGATATCTATGCTCTACAAGTTTTGTAATAACTTTAAACATAATTTGAAGCATAGGGAACAAGATATTTACAAAAAACCTATTTTCACGACCTTTGACCTTGAATATTTTGACACGCGGACGCGAGATTATATGAGACTTTTGAACTAACCTTTAGAATACCAAAACAAAGATCTATGCAAATTTTCAGCTTTCTTACTTTCATTCCGAGGTTGAATCCCTATTTGACTGGACAACTAGTTATAAATAGTTCTCAAGTTGAGTGTGCACGAATCCGGTGCGTTGTCCTTTTGGTGCAATTTCCTGTACTTGGTAAAGCTTTATTTGCGTTAGGGGGAGGAATATCATAGAAGTAGAACTTTATCAGGGCTTCAGAAAAGTTGTAAATAACCGTGAAAGGTCTATACACCGGGTGCTAAAGTCATAAAGTGAACAGAAGGGGACCACCGTGAAAGGTATGCAGAGACATGCATGGAGCTCACTCAAGCCTTTGATAAACACGTGACATTAATAGACACTTGCAAATTTCACCTTTTACCTAATTAGGAAAATGCTACACTTCGCTACCATACATGTGTGCAATTCGTGATATTATTTGCTGCTGGGAACTAACTACAAGGTGTCATTTGTCTGCGGAGCAGCTTTACCGGAGATTGGTTGCTCAACCTTTGAGTTTTTACGATCGACTAAATGCGTCTTTGTGACGTGACATGCAAGTTGTTGGCCAAATGGCAGAAATCATACGAGCACATAATGTAATGGAATCCAGTCTGCAGCCACGAAATAACGCGAATTTCGCGGGTAAAGGCTGTTCATGATGAAGTCCTGGTATAACCTTTTAATAGGTATCGGCCACCNACCTAATTAGGAAAATGCTACACTTCGCTACCATACATGTGTGCAATTCGTGATATTATTTGCTGCTGGGAACTACAAGGTGTCATTTGTCTGCGGAGCAGCTTTACCGGAGATTGGTTGCTCAACCTTTGAGTTTTTACGATCGACTAAATGCGTCTTTGTGACGTGACATGCAAGTTGTTGGCCAAATGGCATAAATCATACGAGCACATAATGTAATGGAATCCAGTCTGCAGCCACAAAATAACGCGAATTTCGCGGGTAAAGGCTGTTCATGATGAAGTCCTGGTATAACCTTTTAATAGGTATCGGCCACCAGGAGGGGAGGTTTGGTGAGGAAAACGCCGGTTCCGCCGGGAACTTGTTCATGATGAAGTGAGAACTTTTGAAATCAACCTTTGAGAAATCTCACTGTCCCGACCTGCAAATAGTTTAATGGACACAATGACCAGAATGCATCAAGTTTTGGTAATGACAAAAGAAAAATAGTTCCACGTTTTCACGGTGAATGAAAAGTGGCACGGGAACATTTTTGAATATCGTAATTACTACTTCTGTTTTGTTTATGCATACAATTTTAATAACTAGCAAATTCGTAAAATAATTGCTTTCCAATAATTTCATAGTTTTAAGTGACTGGCGCATGAATAAAGTGGCCAGGCCCTTGGCAATGTTAATTGTACACATGGTGTAAGAATACACAATGTGCATACAATAATATCTTAAGTAGGACTTTCAAAAGTGCTCAGTTTACCGTGAACAGCCTTCAACCGCGAGACGTATAACTTTATTTTTCGGGGATCAGGGGTGACGACTCGAGAACCGTAAGGGCCGTCTCTCGGGCTCGCCGAGCGGATTTCAAAAATTAAATAGCTCCAAGTGCCTCTGCCACGAATACCGTGTTGTCCCGGGACGGTCGTTGCTGGCCCCGATTTTATCGACCCTGTCGTGGAAAGCAAACAAACTTCGCCTCTTCCTGCCGCCTGCCCCCATCACCAGCCTACACTTCCGTGCATAATAGACGGCTCTGCCACTCGATGAGGAAGGGGCTTGCACGTACGCTCTACACGCTCGAATAAACACGCGCACGTGAATGTGTTCGCGTGCGCCGTCTGATATACTCGCCGGATGCGCGGAAAATTACGGAACATCGATGAAACACGGCGATACCGCAGTGCACGTGCTCGAGATCGCTTAAGCTACCGAGTCGCGAGGTTTCGAGTTCGAATGCCGGCTGGGTGGAACACTAGTGTGCTGAGCGTGTTGGTTCGGGTTCATTGTGGTATTCAGGCCACCACCACCTCGATTTTAGTGTTTTCCAGATCACACTATTTATTAAAAGAGACCTCACTTTCCGGTTTAACATGTCTGATTAATAGTCCATATTCGAAGAGATACTATAATAATTTGCACTCAGAACACTAATATACAGTAAATTTTTTGCGGGACATCTCGAGCTGCAAACAGAAAATAAATATGATGCGTGTGTATATAGGCTATCCACTGTAAAGTGAGTACTTTTGAGGCACTAATTACTTTTTCCTTTCAGCCATTTTTTTTTCAAACACCATTTTAAATAAGTATTACCATGTAAGTAATAAACACAATGTGTATATTCCACTGCACTCTGAAGTTAATATCTAAGGCTAAAATAAAAAAATATTTATTGACTGTTATTTTTAACGAGGCGGCTTTCAAAAGTGCTCACTATACTGTATTTTAAGATATAATTTGCAAAATAGTATTTAATGCTTTTTTTTAAGACTTTATACATAAATGCTTGCATACATACATCCATAGGCCCTACATGAATGCATAAAAAACGCATGTAAACGTACACGAATGCATACACACATGCATACAGACATGCACACATGCATGCATACTTATATGCCTTCATTTATACATGCCCACACATTCACGTGCCTGCATATTATACGTACATGTCTACAGAATATACGTGTATGTCTACATTTTGCATACGTACAAATACACACATACTTACATGCACACCCATGGACATAAACACACACTTCAATATACATATACATACATTCAGACACACACATGCGCTTCTGCAAGGGACGTCGGAGATTGAGAAATCACGCCAGCCCTCCAACCATAGCAATCCGAGTTCGATTCCCCAGGGTGCCGAGTCCTAATCCCCGAATCATTCTTAAGTTTTAAGAACGTGGTAGATGCTGCCTGTATGGCTTATCGGTTTTCTCGTGACGTTGTCGTTTTCTTCGCCGTTGATTTTTAACTTTCACCTCTCTTCACGTTAGCTTTTCTTCATGCCTGTGCTTTGGGTAGAGCAACCGTCTGTGACTAGTGCATCTGTTTGGCAGCGGACTCCGTTCACCTCATTTGTTACGTGCGCAGACTCAGCAGAATGCACTGGAAATCAATTCCCAATGCAGTATAAATCAATGTGCATCATCGAACATCACAATTAAATCAGTGAAGTTCAGTCACGAATATAATCAGCTTTCAATGACCCCAATAGAGCATTTTGTAAGTGATTTACAATCAAATTTGTATTATTTGGGGAAATTTTTCCTCTTGCCACGCTTTGAGTGCAGGTTAAGTTGGAAATGTTGATGGCTGTCCACATCTCAGACTAGAAGCTCGCAACGTTCTTCAAGTAAAACTTAGATACAACCTGCTTTTTTCCGCGTTAACGTGGGACGGGACACACTCGCGTGACTCGGCACTCTCCAGTGTGACGACCAGGCTTCTTCTGATTCCACACTACGAGCGTGAACAACCCCCCGTTTCCGTGACTATTTAGTTAATTAACAGAGTGAGTCGTGAACGACAGTAGTTACGTTGGCGGAGTGTGCAACATTACCTGAATACTCTTGTGCAACTATGGCACAACAAACACAGCATTGAATTTTATTCCCGAAAATATGCTTTCTTGCCTTGCAATTTGAAAAAATAGCGCATAATGGAAATCTGGAATATATGACGTGTTGTAATTTCTTAAATTAAAAATTACAGGTTTTAAAGCTCCCTAATAATTACTCTGAAAAATAATTCGTGGCTCGAAAATGGAAATTCAGTATCTGAGGAAACCCCTTTAAGCTATTACAGAAGATGACAGTGTTGTTATTATTACTAAAATATTTAATATTCTGACATTAGTGTGTTAAATAGATGTGAGGTAAAAATTATGAGTAACATTCCTATAAAGTTATAAGAAAGCTATGTTTGTAACTCTTTTTATTTCGAGTCAAACAATTTTCAAGGTGGTTTTGTTAGCACAGTTTCCAGCAAAAATTTAGTACAATGAAATTATAATTGAAAAAAAAAATGAAATGTTATTAAGTTACACCTTAAAATTAATATCTGAAAACAGCAAGAAGTCGAAATTTAACAGCAAGTCGTCTATCGTAATATGAAAATAATATATTACACTAATTTTCAGAAGAAAAAAGATAACCATGGACGTCTCGCGCGAGTACAACCACGGTTTCCACACAGTATCGTTATAGCCCGACGCGTGTCCCATTTGCGTTTAATGCGGTATACCTACATGTCCCTCCATCATTCATAGCTGCAAAATGCCGAATAAGACCCTAGTAGCAGTGTGACCAGTGTGAGCCACATAGCAATTTCAGTGAACACGCAGCATGCACCGACGGCGCATTCGACAAGCCTTTGCCCTGCTGGATGAGTTTGAGAGAGGCCGCATCGTCGACCTCCTAGAGGCAGGTTGGACATTTCGGTGCATTGCTCGTCACTTGAGCCGTTCTGCGACCTTCTGCCAGGAACGGACAGCATGACAGCTTATAAATAGGCGACGAGTTGTGTTTAGCGACGAATCGCGGTTCTGTCTAGATACAGATGACCGCCGAATTCGATTCTCGAGACGTCCTGGCCAGCGCACCGGGATACACGCTTCGTTATAGAGTGGCACACTGCCCAAACGAGAGATGTAATGGTGTGGTGTGCCCATTTCCTAAGATTCCTGCATCTCACTGGTGGTGATTGAAGGAACCTTGACGGCTCGGCGATACGTCCAGGAAATTCTGCGACCATGTGCGCTCCCCTTCCTGGTGCAGCTTGACAACCCCATTTTCCAGCAGTGCAATGCCCGGCCTCACACAACGCGGGCACCTTTGGCCTGCCTTTGTGATGTCAACATGCTTCCTTGGCCAGCAAGGTCCTCAGACTTCTCACCCATCGAAAACTTTTGGGACCAGATTGGACGGCAAATTCGGTCAGTGGCAACTACGGCGAATTTGGAGAGTCAGTTGTGCCAGTTGTGGCACGATCTTCCTCGGGAGAACATCCTACGTATGTATGTCTTCATGCCCGACCGTATCGCCGCCTGTCTCCATGTGGTGGTCCAACACTTTACTAAGCGTGAGTCCCCTGCAATGCATGCTTGGTGTGATACAATAGTTTGATGTTTTATGTCTACATACTACCATGTCCTGTACCTGTAACCACTTACGTGCCCCAGCAATGGCACCTTCAAGATGATCATTTTTTTGGCAGATGTGTGTATGTTCTTCCAGTTAGAAAAAATATATAATTGAAATGAAATATTATTCTAAAGTAACTTTTTAAATAATTCCTCCAAATATCAATACTTTCATTTATTTATTTATTTTTAATTTTATTCTGTGGTTTATGTATGGTGGCTTTCATACCGCTGAACTAATGTGGCCAGCTCGGGTGGGGTATGGTAGGAAGATAAGTTCATGCTAATCTAACTTTAACTTGTACAAAGACCAGTCGCTCCTCCGTTATTTGAACGAGAAAACTCTTGAAGCGAAGGTGACTGTATGGCGATTGCACCCTACCCAGTAGCAGGGAAGCATGAGGTAATAAAAATGGTGAAAGATGAAGAAGAGGACTGAGAAGTGTTTTGGGCCGCGGTGCAGAGACTGGGATTGCCGACTCGGGACAAGTCCATGTTGAAGGCACCTATGTAACTAAAGCCGTTTTGCGTGTTCAAGGCCCAGACGCGAGGGAGTGATAAGGGCGACACTAACACGCGCTTCCAGTGCCCCATCGTCCATATGCGCAAGTCGCTGAACCGACGTTGAGTGCTTCCGTCGTCACGCTTTCCTGTGCAAATTATATATATATATATATATAACAGTGGGACTTTATTACATGCGATGAAAGCTCACATATTTACCTACAGACGCATGGCTGTGCCTTTCTCCTTCCTCAGAAGTAAACTGTACAGGCCAGCTCTAAATATGCCATTTTTATTTTACTATTTTGACGATGTTTTCTTTTAATACTGTTACGTGTCGCGGCGTTGCATCGCCCGAGCGAACGATGAGTATTTGGAGGACAGAGTAGCAATATGATATCGGGAAGCAAGTCATAAAGGAATGTTTGATTGAAAGGCGAGCGATAATCCTACCGAGGTGCTGCATTATGAAGGCATTTCACCGCGATAACCCCGACCTTCAGCGGATAGAATTTCTGCGTTTACCTGAATAATTTTCTGGTATACTGGCCTCGTTTCTCTCAGTGTGACTTGGGGTGCGTTGAACCTTCCAGATGGTCAGGGCGACTGATATATAAGGGCGACGGGCCTCCGAGAGTTTGATGAGTTGAGGAGTTTTAAGAGAGTCGGGAGTCTGGGCGATTATATGGCGCTAAGCAACAGACGACGAGCTAGAAGAGCAACGAGTAGCACCGGAAGTGACCAGCGGGAGGAAAATTTGCAACTGGCAGGCTGAACTATTGTATTAGATGCATGAGTATTACAAATGATGGCAACAGACAGACTGAACGTGTGTTAATAATAAGTATGTGTTAATTTACTATAACCAAACAGAGAAATTAAGAAGGGCGTTAATTAGAGTTGAAATAGACATTAAATATTGCATTTGCTGAGAAATAAAAAGAATAATAGTGCAGAACACAATTTAATGCTTTAAATTCAAGGCTGCGAGTGTGTCGTATTCAGCTATATGCTTAGACACTAGTCTTTTCCTGCATAAAGCGCGGTCGTTAAAAAGCAATAGTTTTTCAATAGTATATATGCACATCGGCTGACCATTTTTTTAGCTAATGGATGTGACTAGAAAGGCACATTATATATAGGATTATCGCGATTAATCGAGCACTTTTAAAAGCCTTTTTCAGGATCTACTTACCTGTTAATTTCTGTATCCTTCCGCCGTATGTTAGATTAGCATTCCGTTGTCGTCCTCACTTTGTTCATGCGTCGATGAAATGTAACTGTAAAATTGTTAGGAATGTACACATTTGCCATTATCGCTCATTTTTGTTATTGGGTACTTGGAAACAAAAACTAAATTAAATAAATGCAGTGGCTTCAAATTCAAACTTAACATTTCAAATACGACGTACAGTTTCGGAATAACATTTCCGACTTCGCTGCCAACTTTACTGAGAGAGGATATCGTAATACTTCGGCTACCTATAACAAGAGCTCCGAGAGTATTTTGCGAATTGTTTCGGTGGCAGGGTTGACTCATAGACTAAAAATGGGGTAGACCCATCTCGTTGAATGCGCACAACCAATCTCCGTGTCTCAACATTGAACTACTTTCCTGTCAACACGTCTAGCGAAAAAAGCGTGGTTTGGATTTTAGGGTAGAAAACTGATTTGTAAACAAATGCTTTGACCAGTTTGTAGTGAAGTTTGATTAAATTAAAATTGGTAAAAAGTATTTTAGCCATATAATAGTGCTTGACATTTAAAAAGTATGATATAAACAAACTCTTTCATCGCTGTTGACCATGTGACTTTGACATTTGTGTTCCTTTGGGGTATGTCAATGTTTGTTACATGCACAGAAGACGNTTACGTGCCCCAGCAATGGCACCTTCAAGATGATCAATTTTTTTTGGCAGATGTGTGTATGTTCTTCCAGTTAGAGAAAATATATGATTGAAACCAAATATTATTCTAAAGTAACTTTTTAAATAATTCCTCCAAATATCGATACTTTCGTTTATTTATTTATTTTTAATTTTATTCTGGGGTTTATGTATGGTGGCTTTCATATCGCTGAATTAATTGTGGTCAGCGTGGGTGGGGTATGGTAGGGAGATAATTTCATGCTAATCTAACTTTAACTTATACAAATGCCCGTCGCTTCTCCGTTATTGGAGCCAGGAAACTCTTGAAGCGAAGGTGACTGTATGGCGATTGCACCCTACCCAGGAGCAGGGAAGCATGAGGTAATAAAAATGGTGAAAGATGAAGAAGAGAACTGAGAAGTGTTTTAGGCCGAGGTGCAGAGACTGGGATTGCCGACTCAGGACAAGTCCGTGTTGAAGGCTCCTATGTAACTAAAGCCGTTTTGCGTGTTCAAGGCCCAGACGCGAAGGAGTGATAAGGGCGACACTAACACGCACTTCCAGCGCCCCATCGTCCATATGCGCAAGTCGCTGAACCGACGTTGAGTGATTCCGTTGTCACGATTTCCTGTGCAAATTATATATATAACAGTGGGACTTTATTACATGCGATGAAATCTCACATATTTACCTACAGACGCATGGTTGTACCTTTCTCCTTCCTCTGAAGTAAACTGTGCAGGCAAGCTCTAAATATACCATTTCGATTTTACTATTTTGACGATTTTTTTTTATACTGTTACGTGTCGCGGTGTTGCATCGCCCGAGCGAATGATAAGTATTTGGAGGACATAGTAGCGATATGATATCGGGAAGCAAGTCATAAAGGAATGTTTGATTGAAAGGCGAGCGATAATCCTACAAAGGCGCTGCATTATGAAGGCATTCCACCGCGATAACCCTGACCTTCGGCGGATAGAATTTCTGCGTTTACCTGAAGAATTTTCTGGTATTCTGGCCTTGTTTCTCTCAGTGTGACTCGGGGTGCGTTGAACCTTCCAGATGGTTAGGGCGACTGATATATAAGGGCGACGGGCCTCCAAGAGTTTGATGAGTTGAGGAGTTTTAAGAGAGTCGGGAGTCTGGGCGATTATATGGCGCTAAGCAATAGACGACGAGTTAGAAGAGCAATGAGTAGCACCGGAAGAGACCAGCGGGAGGAAAATCTGCAACTGGCAGGCTGGACTATTGGATTAGATGCATGAGAATTACAAATGATGGCAACAGACAGACTGGACGTGTGTTAATAATGAGTATGTGTTAATTGACTATAACCAAACGTTAATTAGAGTTGAAATAGACAATTAAATATTGCATTTACTGAGAAATAAAAAAATAATAGTGCAGAAGACAATTCAATGCTTTAAATTCAAGGCTGCGACTGTGTCGTATTCAGCTATATGCTTAGACACTAGTCTTACCCTGCATAAAGCGCGGTCGTTAAAAAGCAATAGTTTTACAATATTATATATGCACATCGGCTGACCATTATTTTAGCTAATGGATGTGACTAGAAAGGCACATTATATAGAGGATGATCGCGATTAATCGAGCACTTTTAAAAGCCTTGTTCAGTATCTACTTATCTGTTAATTTCTGTATCCTTCCGCCGTATGTTAGATTAGCATTCCGTTGTCGTCCTCACTTTGTTCATGCGTCGATGAAATGTAACTGTAAAATTGTTAGGAATGTACACATTTGCCATTATCGCTCATTTTTGTTATTGGGTACTTGGAAACAAAAACTAAATTAAATAAATGCAGTGGCTTCAAATTCAAACTTAACATTTCAAATACGACGTACAGTTTCGGAATAACATTTCCGACTTCGCTGCCAACTTTACTGAGAGAGGATATCGTAATACTTAACAAGAGCTCCGAGAGTATTTTGCGAATTGTTTCGGTGGCAGGGTTGACTCATAGACTAAAAATGGGGTAGACCCATCTCGTTGAATGCGCACAACCAATCTCCGTGTCTCAACATTGAACTGCTTTCCTGTCAACACGTCTAGCGAAAAAAGCGTGGTTTGGATTTTAGGGTAGAAAACTGATTTGTAAACAAATGCTTTGACCAGATTGTAGTGAAGTTTGATTAAATTAAAATTGGTAAAAAGTATTTTAGCCATATAATAGTGCTTGACATTTAAAAAGTATGATATAAACAAACTCTTTAATCGCTGTTGACCATGTGACTTTGACATTTGTGTTCCTTTGGGGTATGTCAATGTTTGTTACATGCACAGAAGACGNATCGCTGTTGACCATGTGACTTTGACATTTGTGTTCCTTTGGGGTATGTCAATGTTTGTTACATGCACAGAAGACGAATAAGCGGTCTACCTCATCTTTAGTATATGAGTTGACTTCGAACTTCTTGTATCATTGTGATTGGACCTCAGTTCTTTGTCTGTGTAGCTGTGATCGAGTAATAAATTCGGGGAAATGGTGCCACCGAGTCGGGAACAATCATGCACGAAGGTTTTGCACTTTAGCGGCACCAATAGACAAACGATAACTCGAGTACATAGTGGACTATGAAGTCTAGCATGTCGACAAACGAGTTTGTAAAATACTCGGGTATCTGTCTATAACCAATATATTCACGTGACATGCTTGAACTTGGAAAGAGTAGGTCAAGGTTTTCTAAGAATATATTTTAGAAATATGACTTCTGATATGTTTTTATAGTGTGTTTATATCATCCAAGTGATTCATTTTGGCTTTTAAAATATTTGCGTCTTCAATTTCGTAAACTGTCATTAAAACCAGCAGTAGGATATTTCGGATATCCCACACTATTCGTCCTTGATAGGGCTATCGAACACAAAAACAATGACAATGATTCACCCGTTCACTTAATCTGATTTTCGTGTATTAAGAAATCAATCAACCGAAAAGACGATATTTATTCGCATCATCTATGAGAAGTCTATCTAGTCATATGCATGAAACTGCTGTATATATTTTTCAAGCGTGTAACTAGCAAACCATGGTAATTAACGCGGTGGCAGTGTAATTTTATCGAAATATATTACATTTGACAGAATTCGCTACGAAAACCTATACAATTTTCACGTAGGTTAATTTCGTGCATTTTCGTTAATACACGTGTAACTTTAGAGAGAGAAGTCCTTTTTGGTTTACTGAGGGCCTTGAAATAATATTTACAAGACAGCTATATTTCTATAGTTGTATTCCCATATCACGTTTTCCTTTTCCATACTTTTGCAAGATAGCAGCGAGTGATTCGGGTAAACAATAATTTTATATACGTGTATCAGAAATTAGGTAGGTCCACAACGTACTTCGCGCACCATGGAGGTTAACTTGTATTAATAACGTTCTATAATTCACTTAATGTGTAAATAAATACTCAAATTATCGCTATGTATGAAGATAGAAGAAGTGATATTGATTTACAGTTACAAATAATCGTACAACTTCACAAATTCTTAGTGTCTCAACTGACCGATTGAGATTTTGGTTTATGTTATTTGGGATATCGCATATGACCTTGCAAACTCATCAACCTGAACAAATTTCAACTGTTCCCGTAAAATGCGGCGTATGTTACAATTCAAAAAAGCGCTGCAGTCTATCTTCTTTATCAGTTATACAATTAAGTATCTCCTAACATTTTAAATTTTGCGTAGGATAATGATACACACGAACAGAAAACTTGCTACACGTGCTGGATCGTACGTACTGGCATTCCTGAAAGAGAGATCTGGTCTGGATTTGATCTCTAGTGCAAAACTGTGAAGTACTAGCAATGTGCTAAGAGAAAATATGAGTGAATAATGCTCATTGTATAGTCATTTGCGACACTTGAATGCACAAAACTGTCGTGAATATCAAACCATTTTCAAAAACGAGAAATAAATTTTTGCTTNCATTTGCGACACTTGAATGCACAAAACTGTCGTGAATATCAAACCATTTTCAAAAACGAGAAATAAATTTTTGCTTTGTAGAATGCTCTTGCATACATTGCCCATCTTCTCACCTTACAAATTTTTACCCGGTTATGCACCACAAAACAATTGCATTTTCCTCTGCAAGCTAAATCGTTTAATCTCGAGTCTCAGCAATGATCTCGTAGATTTCGCTTCGCCAGTGGATCATTCCAAACTCATTCGCATTTTTCGTCGACGGTTTTCAGTACGTTTGTAGTCCACGACGAAAAATGGAGCGCGATGATTTTTTTTCCTTTTAACTTTTTTTCTGTATAAGTCACACAGAAATCTCCAAATAACACACACAGAAAGCCTGTATTGTTTGGTAATGGTTTTCGACGGAAATTAAAAACTAAGCTCGTAAAACCCGTCTTAGGCGTCCATAATGCCAGAATCCACGTGTTTGCGGAATGAGGGTGGAAGTGAGGGGAAAGTGGGGGGGGGAGGTTATGAAGCAGATAATCCCGAAATGTCAGGTCGGGGAAATGTCAGTGAGCATATGTCAGGGTGCCGGGATTTCAGTCGAGGGCACCGCACATCCGGACGAGACGGCCGTTCGGGGACCGAGCGCCGAAAATCTGAACAGAGGCTTCAGGAATAATCTAGCGGGGCTTAAACCTGCCAGGTCCCAGGCGTCAGGAACCGCCGACGTGAGACACACACGCAGCGGTGCTCTCTCGACTTCCGTTTGGCGACGTAGCCTGCGACCCTTAGCGCTACCGCCCGCGTGTCCTCAATATCACCAAAGGAAGCACTTTTAAAACCAACCACTGAAAAATATAATTGCCCGTAACTACGAATGGGCTACAGTACACACTGGCATGTAGGCACCCAGTTAAGTTGGCAGCAAACTAATAAAGATAGTTCTAACACTCGACGTTATGTTGCGAGTGTTTTTTAAATGTATGGCTACAGAAGTGAGTATTTCTTATTTTATACACATACTAGCATGAATCTGCATACTATTAAAACATATTTACCATCGTAAAAATTGCACAATTTTTACTTTGATACCGTATGAATAAAGTGAGATGGTCATAGCAATATTGATTTTACATAAAGCGGAAAGAAAAGAAATGAGATGAAAAACAGANACACTGGCATGTAGGCACCCAGTTAAGTTGGCAGCAAACTAATAAAGATAGTTCTAACACTCGACGTTATGTTGCTAGTGTTTTTTAAATGTAGGGCTACAGAAGTGAGTATTTCTTATTTTATACACATACTAGCATGAATCTGCATACTATTAAAACATATTTACCATCGTAAAAATTGCACAATTTTTACTTTGATACCGGATGAATAAAGTGAGATGGTCATAGCAATATTGATTTTACATAAAGCGGAAAGAAAAGAAATGAGATGAAAAACAGANATGAATAAAGTGAGATGGTCATAGCAATATTGATTTTACATAAAGCGGAAAGAAAAGAAATGAGATGAAAAACAGATCCTAACCAGGGCTTTCAAAAATGCGCAATTAACCGTAGGCACTGTATACTGTCATGTCATGAGGCTTGCCTACCCATAACGCAAAGATGCCTGCAGATTCTTATTGCGTGACTACTGAACAATTTATATGGCTGTGTTAGTTGATCGGTTTTTCTTTAAAGTGTATACTTAAATAGTGAAAATGGGAGGGCGATATTTACGTATTACACATTCCGATGAGGAATGTTACATTATTTTAACACTTTGAGTACTGCCGACGTAGTATTACGTCGTCTGAATTAAACTGAGTTTTATGGAGTTTGTCGTAACATTACGACATTCGCATTCTTTGAAGACATGGACGAAGAAATATTACATCCCCTGAAGTTTGCATGTGGTTCTCTGCAACGTAATATTGCGTGAGCAACCCTGTAAGTGTAAATTACTCAAATGAACAGGATGGCTTGTATATTATTCTACGTGTGATACAACATGTGACTGGGGAACTTTCAACTCGGCATTGTATTGACAGAGAGTTGGACAGTCGTGAACGTTGCACAACGTAGTAAGCGTGTCCAGTGAGTGTGAAGAGATTTTGGCGGCCCTTAAGAGCGAGGTCTTGAGAGCCGATGAGCGTGATTGAGGTGAGTATGGAGCAGCGGGGGAAACGGGAGATCCCCGAGAAAACCCAACGACCAGCGGCATCGTCCGGCACGATTCCCACATACGAAAATCCGGGAGTGGTCCGGCCGGGTATTGAACCCGGTTCGTCGTGGTGGTGGGTGAGCAGACTAACCGCTCAGTCACCCGCGGCTCCAGCGAGTCCGGTGTTAGTGAGTCCGGTGTTGTGTGAATCAATTTGGGGGGGGGGGTTTGTAAATGGGGATGCAGAGACCAACATAACTGGTGGTCGTGCAGTCGTGAATAGGTGATTCACTTTTAGCTTGTCTTAATTGTCAATAATTCTGTAACTCATTCAAAGAAAGTGATAAAGACGTAGAGCGTTCCTTTGTCTTTATTAACATGCCGTAAAAAAAGGTAGCGTCACCGTTTGTGCCTTTGTTTGACGCTGCAAAATAATTCAGTCCTTGCGTATTGCGACGAAAATGCATTTGATGCGCGTGGCAATATCGACCTTAGCACTCCTTTGCTTCGGAGCCTCTAATGCGCTAAAGCCCCTGCCAACACTGTAANCGACGAAAATGCATTTGATGCGCGTGGCAATATCGACCTTAGCGCTCCTTTGCTTCGGAGCCTCTAATGCGCTAAAGCCCCTGCCAACACTGTGAATTTTTTTCCATCCAACTGCTTCCAATAAGTTTGGTCAAATAAAATCTTAATGCTGTGACGTCACCTAAACGTCATTATCGCCACCATGTTTGTCTAAAAGTGAAATGACTATAATTTTCATCAAACATTTTGAAAATTGGATGGGTTCTAAACTTAATTTGATGTTTGATGGGCTCAGCCAATCAGAGAAATGCATGACAAAAATAGCGGTTTCCGACATCACGAAACTTTAAAATGACGAACAATTGATGGAAACTAAATAATATTATGAGGATTGCAATTGATCTATATAGAAGCTCTTTGAGTATGAATGCTAATCGAAGTGATTAATTCAGAATAATATTAAGAAATCAGAGGCATTAAATTTAATTCTGCAAGAAATATTTCTTATGAATGAAATTTTAATTTACTAAAGAAGTAAAAATGAATCACAGAATTGGTTACATTTATTCCTGTAGTGGACTGCAGGGAAACACAAAAGCACTATCTCACTTTGAAAATAATTTTTTTAATGAAAATTTACACTAGATTCTCCTAGTAAAAAGATTTGACAGTGTGACACATTGTCGCATACAATCAAGATTATGTGATTCAATGTGTTGAATGAAAAAATTTGATGGTCTCTTCAAATTTTTTTGTCTAATATATTTGAAGGAGAAAATTTGACAGTGTCACGAGGGCATAAGTTGATTNATG
Organism: Clitarchus hookeri; assembly: GCA_002778355.1. Classification (NCBI taxonomy): domain Eukaryota; kingdom Metazoa; phylum Arthropoda; class Insecta; order Phasmatodea; family Phasmatidae; genus Clitarchus; species Clitarchus hookeri. Next base: position 96,036 of record NQII01001228.1, read on the forward strand.
GTCTCTTCAAATTTTTTTGTCTAATATATTTGAAGGAGAAAATTTGACAGTGTCACGAGGGCATAAGTTGATTTCAGGTATAAGGGATCGTATTTCACTTACTGCTGGTTGCCTCCACGTCCCAGGCACCGGGTTACAAGCCAATGCAGGCCGTGGTTCATGCGTGATGTGGCGTTGCATGTTTAGATCAGTTTAAGCCGCCTTCCATGTAGCCGGCACGCGTCAAAGCGGAAGCATTAATAAACACTCATCAAATGTAGTTCAATTAGTTGGCTGCTCTGGATCGATAAGCAAGCTCCCTATTCGAAAGCAATCCCTCGCTTTGTCAACCAAGGACGACAGCAAAAAATGTTTCTAAAGTTAAGTTTAGACGTATGCAGTTGTGTATTTTATTATTCAACTTACTTTATTTTATATTTCTTTGCCTTTCTGCTACTTCTCCGATAGCTGAGAAAAAATTTAATATACTTTTCTGGTCACCCATTAATCTCCGCATTGTAAACTTCAAAATTTAACACGTAAATTCCACAAACATGCCTTAATAAATAATATCACGGTGGTTTAAGGCCAGGGATTTTCTTGTTACGCTATCGGAGCACCCCCAGGTTGTAAATTCTACGACTCACCACGATTTCCGGCAGTATAATGAATTTATGTAACATTGGGTAAACTGCAGTATGATGTCATCAGGCCTCCTTTCAAACCAGTCCTGTTCCTTTCCTTGGAAGTGAAGCAGGATTGCCTGCGGTAGGGGGTGGGGTAATTCATACCTCTTCCTTGACAACTTCACTATTATCATACTTTGTTTCTATCGATGGGACTTCGCGGGGGATTATTAAGCCCGAGTACGACAGATTATAGGTCTGTACGAGGGATGGCTTACAAACTAACAAAATGTATAATTTACAAAAAAAAATATATACATATTTAATATTTTTAACTGAGTCTGAACCCGCTAATTTCCAGACAGTATCCGGTCGCTATTCACTGTTACTGTACATTATTAAGTGTAGTCAGCGAGTGAAATGTTAATTCCACAAGAGCAGAAAGTGTTGGCTCAAAAAATACTGATTGAATGTAAAAAGTAACAATAAAAAATGGTATTTTCAATAACAATTTTAAATTACACTTAAATAAGTTAAACAGTTAGTGTTTCATGACGTGGCGGAATTGCCGAGATTTTTAGTCATTTTATTATATTTTTTTAAATTTTTAATAGCTGCTACAGAAAGAATGCTTATTGTCAGACAGCAGGTGTTTGGTAACGCGTTTTATCTAAAGTAATACCGGAACTGTTACGGAGCAGGATGGGACCTGTGCCCACTGAATGAGCCTAACTCTACATTTGGGACTTTTCAGCCATGACATGAGATCACATCACAGTATAAATAACAATACAGAAGTGAAACGGCCGCTTTCACCGCGAGCCCCAGCCTCATACGACAGCTAAAGTTACGCGACGCAATGCCGTTCGCAAATCAGCGCCTAGTAATTCAATGTGCCAGGCGGCAACCAAGTAACCAACCAACCGGAAATATTTTGCGACACGCAGTATTGTCCATTCACGGTTACTTCCAACTTTTCTGAAGCCTTTCTTAAGTTTTCCTTTCAGGATATTCTTCCACCAAACGCAAACAAAGCTAACCAAGTCTAGAAAATTACACCAAACGGACAACGCACCGCATTTGTGCACACTCAGTGTAATACAACACTCCTATTTTCTCTCTATTTTTATTAATATTAATTATAAATTAAATATTATAATTTCTAGATAAAATGTATGTAAAGGTTCGATTTGTCCAAAAATAAGATACATTTATGTAAACACGAGTATAGAACTTTTGTGATACATTACAAAGCAACCAACCGCACACATCGTGCATGGGATGATTTTTCAAAAGTTCGACTCAAAAGTGTGAAGAAACCGCGAATAGACTATATAACCAGTGAGACGAAAGGCCCGCACCCAGAGCTTCACGCAGCCAATTAGCAAATGGGTACGCCCAAATAAGAGGAACCACCGCACCAATTTGCTTCTGTGTACTTAAAAATGCTTCGAAACCCCTGGAGATTAAACACGGACCTCCACTGTTGTAAACCGACGTGCTGACTGAACGACTACCGAGTTTGCCTAATATTATCATAACAATGTAAGGGTCAAATTGTATCCCCTTCTCGGTCACACGATTGTGTAAAGGTTTCTCCACACCTTTTGAATCAAACCTTTGAAAAATCATCCCATGTATGACGTGTATGTTTGGTTCATTAGTATACCGTGTATCACAAGCGCTTTAGACTTCTGCTAACGTAAATCGACATTATTTTTGCTTAAATTGAATTTTTACTGATGTTCTATCTATAAATTATGATATTTCATTTGTGATTAATATGAACAAAAACAGAGAGAAAGCAGATGTGTTGATAATGCCTAGAAAGAAATAGTCCTCATGCAAAATATCATAACAATGAGCCCGCACGAATGCGGTGCGTTGTCCCTTTGGTGTAATTATGTAGTTTTGGTTAAACTTAATTTGCATGAGGCGGAGGAATGCCCTGAAAGTAGAACTTTAGCAGGGCGTCAAAAAAGTTTGAAGTAGCCGTGTACGGACTATAGAGACAACGCGACCTCCTGATCCTGTAGTCGACTCCGGGCCCTTTTTTTATAGCTTTCCAATGTTCAGATGAGCCACTCCGTGGATCCATCGCCATTTCGAACTGCTTGCCAAACGAACGAGATGCCATGGTGATCATGGCCATTGAGAAGTAGCGTTAGGTTAGTAGTCTACATGCTGAAACAGTTGTACGCCGGCTTTCTGCTCAACCCCTGCTTAAATTTTCGTTGCAGGTCCCACTGACCGATAATCTACAAAACGCTCCTTAATTGTAACTGCCTATACGTTCACGGGAAGGATGATATTTCAGTGGTTTCCTGTTGCCTTCAGTGGTGTAAATGGAGGATGCAACAAACAGTGCATGTTCACAATACACTAGTTTCTATTCAAATAGGTAGCCTAATCCAGATCAACAGATCAAGTTACGAGTCGTGCGTCCTCGGACTAAATCTGGTACTTCCTGTAATTTTCGAATCGAATTATTAAAAACAATGTCATGTCTTTACGTGACATTGTAAAAGCATAATGTTTAAGTGTATGGCAGAAGAAACCGATATCTTCAGTAATGGTTATAATTTTATGTTTTAAACAGTTTCTAGTTTCTAGGTGTTAGATGGCGATGCATGGCTGAAAGTCGTTAGGTTCATAGNGATGGCAGAAGAAACCGATATCTTCAGTAATGGTTATAATTTTATGTTTTAAACAGTTTCTAGTTTCTAGGTGTTAGATGGCGATGCATGGCTGAAAGTCGTTAGGTTCATAGGAACGTTAATTTGTACGTTGTAAAGATAAACAAGATGCTGACAGGAGAAATTGAGCAAGACTTCATCAGGTCTGGCTTAGCTGCGAAAAAGCNGTTGTAAAGATAAACAAGATGCTGACAGGAGAAATTGAGCAAGACTTCATCAGGTCTGGCTTAGCTGCGAAAAAGCTGCAGGCCTCAGTGGAGAAGCTAACCTACAACCTAGCTGAATTACCAGATCTAGTGCCTATTATAGGTATTTGTCTCGAATATGAGGTGTCGCAATTCATAAAAGAGTAGACTAACCACTGAGTAGTCGCAGCAGAACTGAATCCACCATAACCTCTATGAGGTCGCTATGACGTTACTTTTGCACCACGAGGTTACAGGTTCTAGTTCCGGGTAAGCCATGTACTTAGTGTCTACTTAAGTTGATTTTACACGTAAGCGCCCACCGTCACAATATTTCGAATATTTTACCTGCATTCATTTGAAATGCTAAGAAGTACGCATCAAAAATTAATCCATGCCCACTGCAAGTCTGTGCGTTTACAGGCTAGAGAAGTTTGGACAGTCAAAGTATTTCGACACACCGGTAAATGTATCGTCACTTTAAAATTACGAGGGTTTGTTTAATGCACTTAAAATGCAAACTGATGTTGCACGAAGAACATAATGCAGCTGATAGGCACCATAAGGTTTTTTTATTCGCAGATTCTTATGCTATTACGCCTTCAGAAGTTAGGAATTATTTTCCCAGAACACTGAGGTCAGCCTGGTTGTAAGGGCCTTCGCTCAGTGAGGTAAACGCCACAAGGAAGCAAGTCCGCCTTGTCGTGCGTTTTCCAGGGCNGCATGCGTTTCCCAGGGCTACTAGTTTCACTGCCAGCGGCCTCCGCAGCTCAGGTTGCTGAGATAACTGTTAACAGTCGTTTGGTCCCTTCACTTTACTATGTATATACACCAAATGATCTCACCTTNCCTTCACTTTACTATGTATATACACCAAATGATCTCACCTTTGTTTTCTCCCACTTAATGGATAACGTGGAAAATATCGTTGTGTATTCCATACAAGTTTGCAAAAAATCTCAAATTAAATTTCTTTACATTGTTTATATTCATTTCGTTTCACGCCCAGAAGCTTATTACTATAGTGCCTTAACATAATGTGCGGGAAGTTGGAAAATACACCAGCATATGCCTAGAATACCAAAGTAAATCCAGATGGTTAAAAATATTTCCACGTTTAGCCGGCGGGACTCAAACCACGACTTCCAAAATGCGAGTCAGGCATGCTACCACATGACCTAAATCTATCGCAATAGCTTAGATTTTATTCACTTCTTAAGGGTTATCGCACGTCGTCCATGCATTTTCGCCTTTAAATCATGAGACCTGAAATAACTACTTAAATGACTTTCAGCTGACTACAAAGCTGCTTACGCCAAACCTTATCCCAGTGTTCAAACGCAGGAGATTACCTCCTTGGAAAGCGTTGCTAGAGCATTACCGTCGGACCTTGAGGTTCCGGGTTCGAATCCTGGAATGAGCCATTGACGTTTGGTTTGTTTTTCAGACGTAACAGGGGCCACGGTGGCTGAGCGGTTAGCCTGCTCGCCTCCCACCAAGGCGAACCAGCTTCAATCCCCGGCCGGGTCACTCCCGGATTTTCGCTTGTGGGTTTCGTGCCAGACGATGCCGCTGGTCGGCAGGTTTTCTCAAGGATCTCCAGTATCCCCCATCCTTTCATTCCGGCGCTGCTCCATACTCACCTCAATCCACCTCATTGGCCCTCAAGAACTCGCTGTTAAGAACCGCCAAAATATCTTCACTCACTCACTCACTCAGGCGTAAGATTAAGTCAATTTAGCTTGCAAACCTCGTTCCCCCAATAAGCATATACGCATACAAGAGGAGTCGTTAATGAGCCCTATGGGATTGAATCTGACAAGGTACTCTAGCTATGCATACAATGTAGCAGGGGCGTAGCCAGAAATTTACTTTAAGGGGGGAAGGGAGATTGTAAATTTAAAATTTTGGAAAAAATATAAAAGCTATAATATTAAAATTATTACTTCAAAAATTATTTACAACCAACAGGCTATTATACAGAGACGGCACTACTTAATGATATACGCCTCCTTCGTGTTCAAGGGGGATTACAAAATTCTCATATGTGAAAAAAATTAAGATATCAGTTTACTTATATTTAGATAAAAAATGGTATACAGTCGATGGGCTATTATACAAAGATATTATCACAAAATGCTATAAACATCCTCCATGCTCAAGGCGGACCACACTTTTCTTATGATAAAAAAAAATATGTGTTGTAATTTTTTTTCAATTTTTATTTTCAAATATTTTATTTTAACTTCTACTCAGGTTAGAAACAAAACGAGGTTTCTTATGGCAGAGTTAGGCATACGGACAATTTCTGCCAATATGTGCGCAGTATTCCAAAGAGGTAATTTATAATTAATATTTTAAGCTAAATGAGTAATAAAAAAGAAAGATTGTCTTAGTTACGAAGTTATCTTATATTTTATTTGTGATTATTATAATTATTTTGTTTTTTTAACATAGTAAATAGAGAAAAACCCGGTACCCGTGCGACACTAGCGCTTACCTAGTGGCGAAAAATGTAAGTTGCCAAACTAAAAGCATTGAGCTCCCCAACCTGAGTAGAATAAACTTTGGCTGGATCAAGCCAAGTTCGTGTCTCCCGCTCCGCCAGTCTGATGCGTGCTGAAGGCGAAGAAGGAGGTGTTTGAGCGGTGTAGCGGAAGGTGTAAGAGTCTCTCCGAGGCCCGCTGTTTCCTGGCTGTGACCTCCGCCCGCGCGGCGCCGAAGGCTGTTGTTGTCGGACACGGCGGCGCCTTACCAACTTCCTGATCGCGGGATCAGGCGACCTTCATCCTGCCCCCCCCCCTTCCCCCTCCCACAAAAAACACCGCCGCGGGTTCCGCCGAGCAAGGAGCCGGCTGCTACAGCCCCGTTGCCTCGACGCCGTGTCGGGTGTAGCGGCAAACCTTGACGTTGCGTCTGCTGCGGGAACATTTGCGCTGTTAAGGTGGCCGCCTGGTTGAAGGAATTTGGCACTTCTGAGACCTAAAAGCGTGGTAGCGCTAGGAGCGACCGAGACATGAGTATCAACCCTCTCATCACCTCTACGCGCAAAGCACAGAACTGGCGTGCAGTCTTGCCGTCGATAACGCGGCTCTGTAAGACTTTCGGCGGAGACCCTACCATTTTATGACGTAGTAATAAAAATAAAGGTTTGATGCACGTCCCTATTCCTTTCTTAATGTTTTGTACCGGAATGTTCGTACCTAACAATGACGGTGGAAACACCCATTTGAGCATGCTTTAGAAGGGAAATGGAAGAACTGAAACACGTATACAGACGCGTAACGTTTCTTAAATGCTATACGTAAGCAGACATCACTCAGACACGTTGAACGGTTTTTTTATAAAAATGTTTTCTGCTGGAGTTGTGCACGCCGTTCGGTGGCCTACCCAGGCGTCCACTCTCACGCCTGGCCGTAAGGAAACATTGCGCATGTGATGGGAAATAGCATAGACAAGCTTTGTGCGTGTTCTGTTTCCTCAGAATTTCAAGCGGTGGCTATNTTGCGCATGTGATGGGAAATAGCATAGACAAGCTTTGTGCGTGTTCTGTTTCCTCAGAATTTCAAGCGGTGGCTATAGTTCAGTAAAGAGAAAACATTGTCTCTGTATTACAGAGGAATAAGTATCTTCAACAGAGAGCTACTTAACGATTTTTGCTGACTTTGACACTTTTCAACGACCGCATCTGTGTTTCAATAACCAAATGTATGGACAGGCAACAAAATATCGACTTTCATTTGTAACCTGAAAAAATATTTGCGATGAAATATTCAGTAGATTTTNTATGGACAGGCAACAAAATATCGACTTTCATTTGTAACCTGAAAAAATATTTGCGATGAAATATTCAGTAGATTTTCTTTTAACGAGAATAGACTCAACTGCTTACAATGAGTCCAAAATTACAACTAGGGAGGACCCTTTAGGCCTTCGCCTGGGTGGCACGAGACTTGCGTTGCAGAAGTTTGATAGACACCACGTGATCCAAAACGGTCTGACATTCTGTAGTGATGCCGACTCACTAAAAGCAAGAAACGTTCCATGCCCAAAGACAAGTTTTAAATTCTCAATTCAATAGAGTTGCCATCAGATATGCATCATACTCCTATCTTTATTATCGTGTCATAGAAGTATATCGTCACCGCTTGAGGTGACGTTCAGGCGAGTCGTCGAGGGAAAGACTGCATGCCAGTTGAGCGCATTGCGCGTAGAGGCGATGAGGCAGGTGGTGTGTGAGCAAGAGTCGACCGTAGAGCTCACGCGTTTCGAGACCTCGAACGCGCAGAATAACTGCACGGCGTGCGGAACCAGTTAGGTAGAAGCAGAGTGTCTTCCAAAGGATCACTGTACCTCGCTGTATAACATGCAGAGTCCTAAAAAACAAAAAAAAANGTAGAAGCAGAGTGTCTTCCAAAGGATCACTGTACCTCGCTGTATAACATGCAGAGTCCTAAAAAACAAAAAAAAAAGTAGTACACGCACTGCCGTAACTATCGAAAAAAAAAATAATACTAGAACGCGTATATTTTGTAACAATNAAAAAAAAGTAGTACACGCACTGCCGTAACTATCGAAAAAAAAAATAATACTAGAACGCGTATATTTTGTAACAATAACATATATTTCGCTAGAAATAGCTTGTTTAAGAGTATGTCCATTTTGCATGCTTCAGAAAGAAACTTTTGCGATAACGACTATGATTGTATGTACAGTAATTTAAATTTTATTTTAATGTTTGTAAATATTGTTACAATTTCTCAAAGTCAGTGGGCTTAGCCAAGTTCATTAAGGGATAGAGGTCTTAATTGGATAAACGAGTTAACTATAATTTCCTAATTTATTTACATTTATAAATATTAAATCAATATAATTTACGATCACCTCAAAGAAATTAATGTAATCACAAAATTAAAATCAGTCCGAAAAAGCCCTGTTGAATTATTTTACAAATTATATTTCCATATTTGCCACTTCCAATAATTACAATAAAGTCCGTATCACATGTTCATACAGTCCCACCTGAGTTCAGTCCTGATCCCACCCGTTCTAGAGATCTCCGAGTGCCCCCATGCACAGTTGGCCCTCTACTCGATCTGTATCACGCCCTCTCGTCCGTTCACACCACAAACACCTTGTCTGTCGTCATCTCGTACTCTCCGCCCCCGTCCGTCCTCTTCGTCGATATCCGTTGCTGCACCAGATCTAACCCTAGTACCACACTTCAGCCAGATGGCTACCACAATGACCCCCGGTCCTCCAGCCGAAGTGGTATTTATAGTGTCGTAGGCCATAGCCAAAAAAACTTCTGCAAATGCCATGTAGCGCCAAGGGACAATATTATCATAAAATTCTTGCTAATCCTCGCACGTCATCTCCTCTTCCGGAAAGGGAGGAGGGGCTGTGACGCCAGCCAGATCGGCTGTCAATCATTCTCCTGGCCGCCGGGCGGGGTGACGTAGTGGTAAGCGGGTCTGCTTGGGGTGAGGGAAGGGTCGAGCTGCCCCCCACCCCCCTTGTCAGTGCCTGGACAGCACATAACCAAGTAAAGCGGCGTCTGTGTCCAATACGAATGTCCACGGGTAATAATATGTTTTATATATAATCCGTACCAGTGTCGAGTGTAATCATTTTTATACTCAAGTCAGTCAGAATATTTTATCCGTGTAGATGGGAAGGTCCGATAAAAACCTAACCTAAACAACAACGTTCTCACTGTTGACCATATAATTTTGAAAGTTATATCAGCGAAAGTTTAGTCAGTTTTGTGGACAGGCGCAGTAGACTAAAATTAAATCTACTCATCTTTAGTCGATATATTTAATTTTGGACATTGTGCATCTCGGCAATTTATTTCCGAAATAACTGGTACCCACGAAACTTGTTTAGTCTAGTGGTACATTCTGTTCTACCGAGTTTAAAGAATTAGAGAATGCTGTAGCAGCTAGGTTTACAGTGGTCATGAGAGTGAAGTGAGATGGAGACGAGGCATAGTGACGGAATTGCAAAGGTCTGGTGAAAGAAACCTCTCAGAAATGGCAACGTCTGTCATGCTTCCGAACTGAGGAAATCAGGCGTGACCCCGCCGAGAATCGAACACATATGTCCTCTTTGAGAGACCGGCGTACTATATTCTCTAAAATGTTACTTTTATTTGTTGTAGGTACTCAATTTATGACCGTCTGCTTGCAAGTAGTTCGGAGCCCATTTCTATACTTAGTTAACGTCGCCTTTAGCCTTTCTGTGCGTAAAACCCGGACATCACTTGTTTATACACAACGTAAAAAGACTTTTATTTTGTTAAAACCATTTTACAATTCCATATAATGTTTTAAAGTAATTTATTAATTTATCAAAAGGAATTTTTTCTTACTGACTGCATATTCACCATATGTTTTTCTGCACTTTTTTGTGTCTTCTTCTTTCAGATATAAGCTTCCGTTTCATAAATCCAGTATAATCTCTGTTTGCTCATTCTCAAGTTTTTCATGTTTCTGTACTATTTTATAACGCTACTGGGTGTGTTTTCATATGAATTGCGGATTCTTCTGCTTTATTGACACATAATTGCTCGAGTTCCTCGCGATTCTAATATCGTGTACGCAATATACATCACACGCAGATTTGTTCATAACTTGAAAAGCAATAAAAGTCGATTTACGCTTCCTGGAATTTCATCCGTGACTGAGTCTCACTGCTCTGTTTCCAGATTTACAATTTCGTACCGGAGACCTCTCAATTCTGCGTATACATTTTTTTGTCGCAATTTCATGTCGTGCTTGTGTTAAACTTTACTCGCGTTTTAAGAGCAGTCACATACAGACTTAATATTCCTGCTTGCCATATTTCCGTCCTACGCATTCTACGAGTTTAATAATTCTACTCCCCGTCGTCGACTTATTTCCGTTTTGTATGATTCGTGGTTGATCGCTCTTGAAATATAGCATTTTAATATATCCCTGTCACAATTATTTATTTAATTTTGATAATTCCCTATGGTTAGAGACCCGGAAATTTCGCGAGTTCATTTGAGGATACGCTATATTCCAAATGCATGTGCTTTGACTTCCTTTTTTAATTGGATCGCAGTTTGTAAGACACGTCCTGGTCGAATTCGAGTCAATAACAAACCTGCACGGAAATGCTGACCAAATCCTATGCTACTTTGGTCTGCTTGGGGTAAAATTGCAGCATCAGCCAATTAACAACTAACTGAGGCTCGTTTACATAAAGGAATGTTGAGTCCAGCTTGCTGCTAAATGAATCCGCGAAATTTCCGGGTATCTACCAATGGTGTATGTTCTTCTGCTTCTGGTTTATTTTAATTTGCTAATATTGCTAACGAAGGCTTGGGCACTCGTTGATTATTAATTGATAAAGTTTTAATTAATAATATGACTGCACCTCCTTTATCANTAACGAAGGCTTGGGCACTCGTTGATTATTAATTGATAAAGTTTTAATTAATAATATGACTGCACCTCCTTTATCAAATTTAATAAGTGAATTTATGTTATATGTATAATAAAACAGTTTCTTGAAAATGTTTTATACCTGTTTTTCAGCTGCCTAATATATATACATGTATATACTATATATATATATATATATANCTTGAAAATGTTTTATACCTGTTTTTCAGCTGCCTAATATATATACATGTATATACTATATATATATATATATATATATATACATATTTATTTATTTATTCTTTTGTAGTCAACAAGGTCTGGTGTATTCAGGTTCGTTTTCATCCCATAATGGTTATTTGAATAAATATTTTAAACACTGACTAAAGTACTTAAGGCATAAAACTGCCTTAATGTATTTTCAATAGTGTACGGTTTAAAGATTAAATAGGTGGTTAGTTAAGTTAATCTCTTTTTTTTAATTATACACCCTAGGGTGAGAATTTAAGGAAATGTAACGCGGTTGGGCTCGTCACAATTTCACGGCACCAGCGTTACTTGGAACATTCACGGATTAAGATAATTTGGTTCATAGTAATCCTAATTTTTACCCGTGTTGGCAGGTCGTATTGTGGCATGGAAGCATAAACTAGGCAGGAAGTGTTCCGTTATCCGTGCACGATTAGCAGTGCAATACAGTAACCTTAGATGGAATACGGGGTAGAGTACGCACCTGCGCAGTAGCCACTCTCCGTGTTCCAACATTGGACCACTTTTCTACAAAAACAACGTGAATATGAATTAAGAACAGAACACTCGTTATGTATTTTTTAAGTTCTTCGAGATGTTTGTACACTTCCTCTAACCTAGTTTTTATTATATCCAAGTTTTTCAAGGCATTTAATTTTTGTGAAATGGCGAATCTGTTTTTAAAAATTCAAATGTAAACAAATACGTCCATCGCTGTTGACCACGTGACTTCGACTGTTGTACCGCAGCGCCACAGGTACTGGCGGCTCGCCTCTAGATGCCTGCGCTTATCCCGCCGGCAGCAACTGTTATTAGTGACGGCCCGGCTGTGTACAAAGATGAGGTATAGACCGATCTCTCTGGCTGCGCACAACCAATCTCCGTGTCCCAACATTGAACTTTTTTTCTGTCAACACGTCTAGCGAAAACGGCATGGTTTGGATTTTAGGTTAGAAAACTAATTTGTAAACAAGTGCTTTGAGATGCATGTATACTTCCTCTGAACAATTTGTAATGCAGTTTGATTAAATTCAAATTGGTAAAAGTATTTTATTAATATAATAGTGCTTGTTATTAAAAAAATTAAGATATAAATAAACACTTTCATCATTATAGACCATGTGACTTTGACAGTTGTGTTCTTTTGGGGTCGGTCAATGTTGGTTACAAGCGCAGAAGACGAATAAACTGTATATCTCATCTTTATTCTATGATCTGCCAACGCGCAACTGATAATACGGAGACTAGTGTTTTTAGCAAGGCATCAAACTGCGGCAGGCTGCGCNAAACGCGCAACTGATAATACGGAGACTAGTGTTTTTAGCAAGGCATCAAACTGCGGCAGGCTGCGCGCGCAGCTACCTCTCCCCTCGTTTGCTTCACCGCGCTACCCGTAAAGCTACCAGGCAGTTGTGGCTAGGGATGAGCTTAACCAATATTTTCAAGTATCTGGGGCAACTGTTACTGTGACACATAATTATCTGTGACATATATCTGCGATTTTGTCACAGTAACAAAAAAATTATCTANGGCAACTGTTACTGTGACACATAATTATCTGTGACATATATCTGCGATTTTGTCACAGTAACAAAAAAATTATCTATTTATGAAAAACGCACAATTGTAACCGTGGTGATTATTGCATTACCAACGTTGATTAAAAAAATATTTAATTAAAATTTATTTAAAAAATGTTCCTTTTTGTGAGGTTTTGTCATTTTCGGTGGTAATTTTTCCGTCGCGGTAGTCCACAAATTATCGGACACTAATAATTAAAATTAAATGCTCAATTATAAACAGAGAGAAAGCTAGACAACGCACCTGGGGATGTCCATAACCGAGTCATTTAAGTTTTTTGCCAAAAATAACACACAAGTATTTATTTTAAAAATATTGTATTGCATTTATTAGCATCCAATGTTTTGCAGACTAGCTATAAAAATACAGTATGTCGGAGTAAACATGAAAATAGAGGAATTAATGTAAAAATATTTACTGCTGTTTTAATAAAAAGTTATGATTAATAATTGAATAGTTTCTTTAAAAGCACTCAACCGCCATCTATTGGTAAACATGCAAGACTATCTGTGACGCTGCGTCATGTCACAAGTAGCTGAAATAAACTGTGTCAATAGAAGCTGCTTCGCTTGTCATAGTTCAGTTTAAAAACTGTGAACCTGTCACTATACGATATGTCAGTCACAGATATTTCAATGACTTTGTCACAGATATATCTGTGACAACGAAATATCTGTGACAGAGTAGCAGACTGCGATTTATCGGCCATCTTTAGTTGTGGCGCTACTGGCGATGGGCGAGTCAACGTTGGGGACGTGCAGAAGACGAAAATTGGCCTACCTTATATTTAGTATAGACCGTTCACGCTTATTTGAGCACTTTTGAAAGCAACGTTTGAAAAAATGTCACTGCCCCTACCTTCATATATTTCACAGGATACACTAACTGCGAGACTGACTTTCATGCATCCAGTTAAGCATCCAGTGATTTAGAGGGAAAAACTCACACTTTACATTGTCTTTGATTTTATATCACACTTATTATTAACCAAACTTTTCATATTTTGATATTGTAATAGACGTTATAGTAGGCTATGAACTACTAACCAGCACAAGAAGCCATTTTAAAATAATTGTTCGAGAACATCGCAGTTCATAGGACGGTTTATCTGAAGAAAAATGGAAGAGTCGAATTCAAATCAAAGGCTTGAAAAACATAACAGAGATATCCATGAGCCCGTAAAATAGGCAGAAACATCTGTTTAGCGATGCCGACGAACGTGAACGATAAAGGAGCTGTAGGGTCAAAAATGTCACAATAATGACTATTGAATGGTTTACAGATATTCCAGAATTGCTTGCAGTTGAAATAAAATTTACAACACTAAATGTTCTCAGATTTAACATCTTTGCTTACAACTTTCAATTGCTACATTTAAAAGTATAATCGACATTTTTTAAAACCAAAATGTTTAAATATTAAATTTGTTAAATTTTTAGAAATATCACAGCGAGAAAGGGCTTACAATTTTTACCAATTGCTGGCTTGTGGTGTCAACATTGCGTTTAAATCATTGCCTCACACAGGCATCTGTTACATTCGAATTTTTTATTTTGGTATAAGAGTGCACTGACCGATAGTTTCAAGGATATGCGGGTCAGAGTGGACGTAGAACACTTTTATCCCGGACCCAGGCAAGGGCGATAACATTTGTCTTTCTTGACACATTTGAAGGGCCAGGAAGAAGAAGTATGATAGGTTTCCACTCCCTGCTGTTCAGAGAAGTTGTGTTGAATTTCGCTTTGGTTTACAGGNAGGAAGAAGAAGTATGATAGGTTTCCACTCCCTGCTGTTCAGAGAAGTTGTGTTGAATTTCGCTTTGGTTTACAGGCCAATTAGTTTTCCGCTGCTCTGTCGAGGAATAATCTGCGCGAGAAACTTCTACTCTTTAAGACGAATTTGCTAAATTATTTGTGTTTATGTTCAGTCCGCCAGGTGTCCACAGATACTCAAGAGAGCTTCCCGAAAGGGCACACTGACTGTAATACAACACCCGATACTAAGTTTTTCTTTTTTTAAAACTATGCCTCTTAGACCGTAGCAATAAGAATAACAGTTTTTCTCGCCTTCACTTAAATTTATTATTGTTTTTTGAGATAATTAGAGAAAACAAAATTATGCAGCTGAGAAAACTGCATGAGCTTGCAGTAGTACAACAAAAAGAAAATTTATGGAATTGTAGATTTAAATGTTTAAATGTATGGTTGAAATCAGTGGAGATGGGTGCGACATTCCAGTTCGAAACTTTTGATGATACATTTATTCTGACATGCACAGTGCTGATATACGAATCATGAATTTTCGTATTTCCTAAGAATATTTTAATAGTTGCAGTAACATAATTAACGCATAATTCAATGCATTATATATAAGTGACCTTCCTAATCGAGGCCTCTACGACGTTGCGTACACTCCACGAGCTTATGGGAATGGAATCCTCGGTAAGCCATTTACATGTATGTAAATTTGAACGTAAAATATTAATCTTCCGTCATAACAGCAAAAGCGTTTATAGTAGTAAGTATTTTAAAAAATAAATATATTATGATGTACATAATTTTTACTAGTCCTATAGTGATATCGCAGCATGTAATATACGATCCTTCACCCATACTGATGTATATAAGACCAATGTTATTTACATAAAAATATATTTATCACACTCGCTTTCATACTACCAAAGCAAATATTTCGGAACGGCAAGTTTGGACAAACTCGCAAAAATTATCATAACCACATTCTGTGGTAATTCAGCCACTGGCATCAAAACTGTCGTAACCTAGAAGTCAGATCGGTAACGAACTTCGGAACGAGACTTTTCAAGCGCCTACGGGTCTCAGCAACACCCGCCACTCTCGTTATATTAAAGATACGTCGTGAGATAGTAGAAGTACTGGAAAATGTGTCTCGCGCATTGCATATTCTATAACCATTGACACAAATCTCGTTTGACATTCCGATTTATGCATTTGAACAATGATGCAGTGACGGATCTAAAGACCCATTAAGCAGCGGGCTACTTGAGTGATTGGATGCTGTGCATTTAGTTCAAATCACATGCTTTGCTTTGAATTTTAATGCAATATATACACTGAGGCGACAAAAGTCGTGGGATACCTCCTAATATCGTGTCAGACCTCCTTTTGCCCGGCGAAGTGCAGCAACTTGACGTGGCATGGACTCAAGTCGTTGGAAGTCCCCGGCAGAAATATTGAGCCATGCTGTCTTTATAGACGTCCATAATTGCGAAAGTATTGCCGGTTAAGAAGTTTGTGCATGAACTGACTTCTCGATTATGTCCCATAAATGTTCGATGGGATTCATGTCCGGCGATCTTGGTGGCCAAATAATTCGCTGGAATTGTCCAGAATGTTCTTCAAACCAATCGCGAACAGTTGTGGCCCGGTGACATGACGCATTGTCATCCATAAAAATGCCATCGTTGTTTGGGTACATGAAGTCCATGAATGGCTGCAAGTCGTCTCCAAGTAGCTGAACATAACCCTTTCCAGTCAATGATCGGTTCACTGCCATCTCTATATTTGCATATTGCTATCCCATGACTTTTGTCACCTCTGTGTAACCGACAGCGTTCTGTGGATAGACTATCTAAATACTTTTTAACTATCAGGTATTTAGCTACGTGTATATATTAACACTGCATTATTAAAACGTGCTTCGTTTAAATAACAATTTAATTTAGGGTAAAATTAAGTTCTTTCTATGGGGCCTTTAAGCCATCCAACTCTTTCGCCTTGGATCCACTCCTGCACACAACCATTAATTTGTTTCTTCCAGAAGTATTACTTAAACACCACAACATTCTGAAAATTTTTAATTGATTTCCATGTGCTCTCTGTAGGCCATCCAGCCATGGTCATATCTTTTTTGCCTGACTATCCCGTTAATATTCATATTTTGTCGTCTTAACAAACTACCCTACAAACCACCGTATTTAAAACCGCTGTTATTGTTTTTACTGTCCTTCCCCCCTTTGGTCTGGACACATCTCTCCAAAATCCAACATCATTTTGTCTACGACGATGTTACGAATTAAGTTACGCATACCACTTGTTCTGGGTGGTTACGGGAGACCTGCCTTAGCCATTGCTGAATACCGTCTCACGAAATATGGTTTCGCCTGTTGAACTATTCTCTTGCTGCACTAATAACCTTAGCTGGAATGTATCGTATTGCAATAATCTGTCCGGTAACATAAATAACACATTATTTTATTTTTAAATGCTCAGAACAGTAAAACCCGTGGCACGTTTATACGATTCTCTCCATGGCATTTAATATTTTGCTTGTTTAAAAAATGTTAAAGGTTCGCTGTCATTTGATTCCATTTAAATAGCCTTTAAGTTCGCAGTAATATCGAGCGAGTTGGCGCAGTGGTAAAGCACTTGTTACGGTTGGGTCCCGGTGTGAAATGCCTAACTAAGCATTTACCTAAGAAAGACGCCACAGAGTTCATTAGCACCAGGCCGGAACCGAATTCAGCAACGATAGAACAATGGCGCAAAGACGCCACAGAAGTCCTGGAATATCAAAACGGCAGACTGAGAGTGATTGCAGTAATCAGGGGGGAATAAAGCACACGACGCTCGGCAACAGTGGATCCGCTGAGTTAGTGCTGATCTAATTAGAGCATTTTACCTAAGAAGAGCAGTCAACCCGGAGGAGCCCGCCACCGACGCACAAGGGGAACCAATCAAATCACAGTACGTCAATAGTCACGTGGTGGGGCGAGAAGTGTGATATAGGCGTCTACGACCGAGAGGGGTTGTCTCCTTCGAACTTCAGCCGTGACACCAGCTGTTCCTGGGGGCAGCGTCCGTCAGCGGTTCCGGGTGCGAGGCTAGGGTGAGTTCCTTTATTATTATGTGATCCTCCTTCTTAACTAATACCTTTCCTTAAGTCCTTCCCTCAACACTTCCGTTGGACTTAATCTTTTATTGGATTTAATTGTATACTCTTCTAACTTTAGATCAAGTAAAGACTTTATTAATGATCTCTACAATCCTTTACATATCTGAGTTTACCCTGTTTTCCTTAACCTTAACCTATCCTAAGAGTGTTATGAGCCACCAAGTCTCATAACACACTGGACTTGCATTCGGGAGGACCCGGGTTCAATTCCCGGTCTGGCCGTCCTGATTTCAGTTTTCCTCTATTCTCAGAAATCACTCCAGGTGAATGGTTCCTTAAAATAGGCCCTGTTCGATTCCTTACTCCTATCATATGTCTTTAGTGTTTCTCTATTATGACCTAGTCGTTGTTCGAGTGTACTTGAAATCTAAACAAACGTAAGGCGGTACGATATGCAACGGGCAAAAAGTGTATCATTATACATGGATTTTAACTTGTTCCAAAAGTGCAAACCATCTATATTCTTATATTATGCGAGTTCATTCGAGATGACTAAATTTTATCACCGTCGCTCCGACAAAGAACATGGTTCTCATTTTCTTCTTCCAAAAAGATATTAATTTTACGGAATACCACAACATGCTCCCTCGGCGCGTCCTCGGAATCAAACACGAAGCTTGATTAATGCAGTAGGGCCAACCTTAGTAATATACGGCGCGCCAGCTTTGTAGAGCAAACTGGTTACGAAAACGTTGGCGGACGTGAATGTCGGATGTATCACACAACCCCCGTCCACAAAATACGCAACGCCAATCTACCAAGGGGCTGTGGTGGCGCGGTGGCCAGAGCGCTCGCCTTCCATCAGAGTGAGCCGGATTCAACTTTCGACGTGTCGCTCCCGGATTTCCGTACGTGGTAATCGTGCCGGACGATGGCGCTGGTCGGTGGGTTTTATCGGGGATCTCCAGTTTTCCCCGCCCTTGCATTCCGGCACTGCTTCATAACTCACCTCGCTTCTTCCTCATGGGTTTTCAAGACCCCGATGTTAAGAGCCACGCAAAACTCTCCACTACAATCTACCACTGAATCTTCCACTGACCTTTTCAAAGTACCTTCATTGAGAAAAAATAATATGATTGTAGGAACCATCTAGACTGTTAGTATATGGACAGACATTTTATGGGCTGTAGGTGCCATATAAATACTGTATTTTTAACATGCGTAGATAGCAATTCTAACGGAACTGTTTGTTGTATTCCTGTCGGTGATTGTATTGCGACTGTACATATGGTTGCTACAGCAGAGCACTGCGTTCCTAATACAAAACTTTACCCTCAACAGAGCAACTTCTACAATATTTGGATTGTTTCCACAATAACTAGGATTGTAATAACCAAACAGAATATTCTGTTGCTGCTACCCTCAAATCCGATTACAGAACCAGCCTTCCCATCCAGTCACGGGCCAACAATAGTCCCGCCTGGACCACAATGCCGCGAAAAGCACGGTGATTGTAGTGGAAATCGTGTAAGTCCCGTTGGTCCCCGCGTCCGGCAGCGCCCTTTTAAAACACGCCACACTTCGTTCAGCATTTCCTTTCGGACAAACCGGGTTCGTTTTTGCGGGGTCGCTCCCGTATTTTCGCACGTGGGATTCGTGCCGGACGATACCATTGGTCGGCAGATTTTCTCGGGGATCTCCCATTTCCCCCAATTGTGCATCCCGGCACTGCTCCATACTCACCTGTTTTAACCCTCCTCGGGTCTCAAGCCCCAGATTTTAAGTTAATGCCACCAAAACTTCTCCACTCCACTTTCCTTTCGGTTCTCAGTTGCTCGCGCATGCGCTGTGAAATGGCGGTGTAAATCTGGCGCTGAACAGGCCTACCAGGGACCACTAGCAGTCAGTCACAGATTCACGTTTACGTTGAACCCTTGAGATTCGCCCCAAATTCTTACTTTAGTTTTGACTTGGTTAGGTTTGGTTGGTCATATTTAATACATGTTTGATTTGATGCCGAAATGTCACGCGTGGACTGCTAAGTGAAATGCCAGCTCAATCGATATAAACTGAATACTGTAGGCAATTTTAGTGTCAAAAGGGACTGGATGTCGAACATGTGCTGTTCCGGTGAAAATACTATGCCCAGGCGAGAGCAAAATAATTGCTTACAAAAATGCCATCAAAGAATTCTGTAGAGTGTTTGATTTCGTTATATTGGACTCGTTATGCTGACACCTTACCTAGCATTCATGCATAATACCATCGTGGAGGGAAGGCGGTGTCCCTGCATGTTTATGCAACATAACCTTTATTTTCTTTTAATAATACAAAGTTTGTCGATTTTTGTGTGGTATAACCGATCTACTGTGAACAATACATTTTAAAACAAAATGTCCATATCATATGTTCTAGGTTCGATGGTTCCCGAGTTTCGGGCGACCCATGTCCCTGTCCGCTGTTGGTAGTTGGTACATTCCTCTTTGTGTGCATGGTGTGGTAGATACAATCGTGAAATGTGTGTTGCTAGACTCATTTTGCTGTTGACATCCAAGCACGTCGGACACCAAGCTCTTGACAGGCCAATCCTGCTGTAACTTTCTGCAACAAGTTACGTGTGCTACCCGAGGATGTCCCTTGGATCTGGTACGCTGCATGTGGCTCGTGCATGATGGGGTGCCACCACATTTTAGCAGAGTGGCCAAAGCCTATCTGGATGGAAAGTTCCCGCGCGGGTGGAATGGATCGGGCAGAACCATTCGCGTGAGCTGTACGTTCCCCCGATCTTAATACAGTGGATTTTCACTGTTGGGACATTTCAGGACCATCGTTTACGCAACGCCGGTTACGGACATTGCAATTCTTTGTCGGCATGTGGAATAAGGTTGCAAGCAG
This sequence comes from Clitarchus hookeri, assembly GCA_002778355.1. Lineage (NCBI taxonomy): Eukaryota > Metazoa > Arthropoda > Insecta > Phasmatodea > Phasmatidae > Clitarchus > Clitarchus hookeri. The sequence goes on from NQII01001228.1 coordinate 116,531, forward strand.
ATTCACGGCACACCTGGGATGTTTGAACGTGTAAGACAGTCACTGATGCGATGTGCCAGGCGTGCCAGATGCAAGGTGGACATTTCGAGAACCTCTTAAAAGAGTGAATCACTGCTAGTGTACAGGTAGGACTGCGGTAATTCTAACAGGGGTTATCAAATACAGTTATTAATAACTCTTGCAAAACCTTGAAAGGCCGTACCTTGGAAACCATCTAACGAAGGACAAATATTTATATGAACTTTTCGTTCTGTTTTGAGTTGTACTGTCCACGTCCTGATTACTTCCCAGACAAATTGACACAATCTGTAAATTGGAAACCTTAACCTCCTCGCCTGAAGACGCCTTTACAACTTCGGCCACAGCGTTCGCCTTATTAATGCTGTTAGAAGTAATCACAAACTGAAAAACAGTGTTTTTCTCTCTAATGTGTGGCAACTCATGCGCCAAGTTTTTGCAGTCTGGTTTCATCCGAGTACAGAATTCGAAAACAGAACGCAGGCGACTGCTAATGCAGGGCGTGCAGAGAATAAAATACCGTGACAGAGCATGTAAAGCCTCAATAATTCCACACAATCAATAAAAGCATGTGCTAGAATATATGCAGTGTTCGGACAGTGAGAGCGGAGTGGGTAGCTGGTGGATAATTTCTTGCGTCGCCAGATCTATAGGCGGTTCACGATAAAGTGGGCACTTTTTAAAAGCCTGCATAGAATATAATTTTCTCATTTTGTGTCCTTTGCTATATGGAAAATTAATATTACCATGCACGTGCCTGATCACTTTATTCATGTATCAGTGAAGTGAAAACTTTAACTTTTTGGGAACTCAAATGTGTTACTGATATGGCAATTCGTACTCTAATCTGTATAGGGGCCACGGTGGTGTGGTGGTTAGATTACTCGCCTCCCACCTAGACGAACTGTGTTTGATTCCCGACTGGGTTGTTCCCGGATTTTCTCATGTATGAATCGTGCCGGACGATGCCGCTGGTCGGCTGGTTTTCTCGGGGATCTCTCGTCCCCCCCCCCCTCTTTTGAATTTTGGCGCTGCTCCATGCTGACCTCACTTCACCCTCATCGCCTCTCAAGACTTCTATGTTAAGAGTCGCCCAAATATATTCACTCCCGTCAGTCTAATGTGTATAAAGCAAAGCAAAATAAAACACCAAATTGATTTGTTATAAATTCAAACATTACGTCAAAGCATAGAACTATTTTACCTAAATCGGCGCAAACTTAACTCTGTGCCTGCACACTGGTGTGTACGATAGCGTAAAGAAGTTAACGGGTAGTGATTTTTCAAAGGTTGTTTTTAAAAGTGCTCATTTGCCGTGAAGAGTCTATACTCGCTTGTAACGACCATCGAAGAAACCTCTCGAGATGGCGGCGCCGTTTCTCCGCCCTAGGCCATGCCCTATCCGGACGAGACAGAGAAAACGATATCACGTGCAGGTATAACAGCGTTTGCCGGCAATCTCATTAAGTGGCACGCCGCCAGGCAAACACAACTCGCCACAGCACCGTCGCGTCGAGGCGTCGGGAGCAGAATTACAACTTGGGGGACAGTACGTGGCTTTATACTCGATTTACTGCCCACCAGGCGGCGTGCTTAGCCCGCATGGTCGCCAACCATGCTCGGGTTATTCCGACTTTCTTATGCCCGGTTGCACCATCGAGGTTCAGCAATTATCTAGGATCAAATACCGGATTTATCCTGGTTCTGCACATTTGTCTGTTGCGCCATTGTGTTCGGCGCGCCGAACTTAGATCAATTTAAATTTAGACTTGAGCCGTGCATTTTGGCGGTTCAGGAGGAGGATCTTGGATCAAGTAAATACAAGTGCTTTATTTTAAAATTTCAAAGTTATATTGAAAAACAAATTTGTTTTAAAAATGGCATAAACGTTCAAATATTTGGTATTTAAACTCTGTCTGGCACATATAAATAAATTTTAAGTGTTTATAAAGTGAACAGAGAAGAATAAAAGTCTGTTGAATATAGGTTATGTGAATATAAAATCATGGTTAAATATACTTATTTACTAGAAATAAACTTAGTAATATTTAAATCGTTTAAAAATGGATTCCGTTTTTTTATAGTTGTAAAATGTAAATTGAGACATTTTCCAAAGGCTTAAGATACAATGCATTTATCTAATTCAAGATGGCATTAATGTCTTGTAAAGAGAGAAGAAAATGTATGCTTATTCTTCCGAGCAAACAAAAGGGAAAACTGGAAAAGCCATTCAGAATATCAGAAATTGTCCTAATTTTCCGCACGAACTAAACCTCACTTCGAATTTTATGCTCACGAAAGAGAAGTCGTAGCCGCTAAGCACGCTTTTTTTTATTTATTTTTTTATTTAATACAACATTATACACGATTGAATATTATTTAGTAAAATTCGTACAACAATAAATTTACTTAAAATAGATCAAACATCGCACCATCTACTTCTGTGTACACTACCTTCTTCAATAATATTGGTATTAAAAATAACGAAAAAAGTGTGTGCAAAGTGTTTCCAATCAAACAAAACAACTGAAACGCTATAGTAAAAGATTCTAGTGTTAAGAGATAATGTCCACAAAAACCTAGTAATTGTCTCTGAACTTCAAAATAAACAGTTGCATCATGACGTCACGAAATTAGAGCCAATCACAAACAACGTTTCATCTAAATCGTAGTTCCGAACCGAGATCAGGAGATCTACGATCGGAACTCGGCAGTTCGCGTTGGTGCAACACTCGTACATTATAACTCGGATACAACTGAAGATCGTGTTTGAACCAAGATCTTAGGATCTAGGTTCAGGGCTGTTGTTGGTGCAACCGGGCATTAGCGGTGGGCGACCTCAGCTCCGAGCATCCGGCTTGGAGTTGCCGTTGATAACACGCTTTTCCGCCTACACGCGGCAGCACAAATACTTTGTGCATGCAACTGCGGAGCCCACTTTCCAGCATATTCAGCACGATATGTTTGACGTCACGTCGAGAGAGGATTTAAAAACGACGTTAAAAAAAATCCCCCGCACTGTTAAACTTGTATTCCTTACACGTAATGGCATTATAAATTTATAAAAAAATTCTGCATTTCATAGTTTTTTGAGCAATTACACTCCCAGGAATTTTTCGACTACACAAATTATGAAAACTACATCACCTTAAAAAACTAATTAACCCTTTCAGGCATGGTGGTCAAGTTATAGTATATTCACGGCTTCTTCACACTTTTTGAACCAAAACTTTGAAAAATTACCTCATGTATGACGTATTTGGTTATTTACAAAATATGTCATACATTACAAGCATGCAGTGCTTCTTTTAACATAAATATCGCAGCCTTAAGCTTTCTATGAAAAGTAACACATTCATATCCCCACAGTTGATTAAACCCGGAAAGCCATACGGAAATTTTTGTTTCCAATGGTAATTAAAGGAACTTACTAACATACTCATAACTTGCTCATAAAATGTGCTTGCGAGGATTGTCGGTTCCTTGCTACAAAAAGATGCCAAAAAGTTTCAAATTAATCATCTCTCTTCGGTCATTCATTTCTACGCCTTTCAGTTTGTTACTGCTACCCCTAGTTTAAGCAGTAAGTACCATTTCTTCTGTTTGCAACCTGCCGTTGCCAGTACTCGCATCGCACTCTTCCACTGCCGGTATTTCCTCGCTTTGGCAATCAGTCGTGAACGAGGATCAGTCACGCATGCAATCCCTGCTTTTACGACTGCCGGTCAATCAGTTACTTATAGCAAGTCGATCGAGTTCAAAGCAGTCAGAGATATTTCGAACTGCAATTCAATTCAAGATAAAAGCATGCTCTTCTGATTTTGACAAATTGGGAAATTTTCACTGGAATGAAGTCCTTCAGACTTTTGTAGTAAATACTCATTTTAAACGCCGTGGTATAAGACCGTTACGTATCTGCAATGAAGCACGTATTTGATGTAAGTTACTTTCTGTAAAATTTGACAAGAAAATATAAACGCAACTAGCCTAGAAGAGATGTTTCACAGAAATGTTCCAGTGTTGTGCAGACTACTCAGTGTATGTCATCTTCCCGTTTTTCGATTGTCAGATGGTAAGTATATCTTCAGGTGGTAAGTATAACGGTCACAAATTCTAATTAACACAAGTTAATTTATATTCTGAAAAAAATTGTGGATTCATTACAATGGGATTAAATGAATTAATATTTCATTTCACACTGTTGCTTCAAGAATATCAGTATATTCGTGGAGATTTACTATCGAGTCAATTTAAGACAATTAATCAGTGAAATCAATATTCGACTCAAAGTTTTAACTTTAGATGTGTAAACTGCCGAAGTTATGACGAAAAAATTGGGAATTATTTACTATCTATAACAAGAAGCACTTGAAATGTATGATAAGTAGGGATACTTATTTTCCAGTTGTATTTGAAACAAACAGTGACAATTATTTAATCGAAAATACATGTATATATAGTGACGGTAATTTAGCACTAACTACCACACAGAATTTGAATTTTCACCAGGGGAATCACGCTTTCGGCCCGTTAAAACGTCATCAGACTGTGTAGATACAAAATTCAATGGTTTCATACACGAAAAAAAAGTTTAGGAAACTTTATCAAAGAAAACGGTAATCAAATTTGCAAGAAATTCATTGATGGATCCCGTTTCTCTAATTTTACTTATATGAATTGATGTTGACAAATAAGTTATTAGGTTCTGGAACGATATAATTAGTAAATTTTAAACTATATTTTGCACTGGTTGAACACGTATTGAAAATCCGTGTCATAATAAAAAAAATCGAGTCATTCCCTTTGCCTTGTTGCCCATTCGGGTGATCTCGGTTGCTCGTCGGAAGCAAATCGGGGGTAGGTACTTGGTTAGCGCAACTGGAAGACGTTTTGGTGCGGTGCTGGACCAGCTAACATTTCTTACCCTAGCGCTTTTGGATCATCGCCGGTCGTTGTTATCGCGCTTGCGCCAAAAAGCGGGG
>NQII01001228.1:121778-135800 GCA_002778355.1 Clitarchus hookeri
AGGTAGAGAAATGATGACATTAGGGATGAGCTAGATGTCGCGCCAGTTCTTGAGTAAATTCCAACAAACAACCGACGTTGGTGCGAGCACTTGGGAAAGACGGCAAATAACAGTTTGTTCCCGGATGTAGCTCCAATACAAACACCACAACGAAGAAGAGACTTGGGGAAACCGAAGTATAAATGAACACAGGAACCGGGTTGAGACTAATGCTTGAAGAACAGAAGAAGAAGTTGGATAAACGAGTGAACCACTATGGTCCAGCACTAACCTAAGCTGAAGTAGTAGTCACTGTACATTTTAAGCGAACAATTCGATTAAAGATGCTAAGGTACCGGGCTTAAATACCGGATCAGTATTTTTGTAATATAAAGGATTAAGTTTGTATAGGACGTATGATGTCCCCCTGTTAGCTTCCCAGTACAAAGTGGAGACTTTGAGAATCTATCAAAAAATATTCAATACACAGTAAATCAGAGATAATTTGCACCTGTAGGGGTAATTTCACGCAACTCAATTTTTTTTAGTGGCATATGGTGAAATAATAGTGAATTGTAGCTGGGTATTGTGAATCCAGATTTTAGTAAATCCACATACAGTAAACCTACTTCTATTCCTTCATCAAGTGGCACAAAAAAAATATAGTGCTGCAATAAACTCCTATTATTGCTTATCATCTCATGTTTACGGTGTAGTATGTTCGCAATTACTTACAAATTTTCTGAAACTCTGCTGAATTTTTACTTTTGGGCTACTCACAAAGTATTTTTTCCGCCACGTGTAAACAAAATGTGAACATATCTGGAATAAAACGCTAGTGGGAAACCAACTAGGCATGCAATCAAAAAGAATTATGTTTATATATAACAATGAAATGGTTTACCAATATTACATTCCTGAAAACCTAAATATGTCGGTAAGAAACCTTTACTTTACAAATAACGTAGAAATAAAACTAAGAATTTTATAATTTGTTACATAAGAGCTTTTTCGCAGTGGCTGTTACCAGCATAATTATTTACACTCTATCACTTGAATTATACTTGCAATGGGTGTAAGCGATTAAGTGAAACATGATTTCGTATCTACGCCCTTGCAGAGCTATGTTTTCAATTGAAACACAGAAGACGAAATTAAAAATATACACGAAAACATGCCATCAGCTAGTTAACTGATGTCGACAAATGTTTTAAACATAAAAGTCTAGAGTCCTACCAAAACTAAACGAAACAAAACAAGACGAGAAACAAACTAACGAGCAACAAAGACCATACTATATAATATAATATAAAACACGCAAAAGATCTCTAGACAACACATCGAAGAGAACACAGACACACACTGAGGCGAAGACAAATATGTACGCTAAGAACCTGATGACATAACGAAGACAGTACAGAAGAACACTCACAGTTCAGTTTGGTAGAACTCTTGGCTGAATTCCTTATAGGACTATTTTTATGTTTAAAATATCTGTTGACAACAGCTAGTCTTGACTTGTTTTCGTGTATATTTCTAATATCGTTTTCTCTGTTTCCCTTGGCGACATAGCTCTGCAATGGCTCTGCAATGTAATTTTTCATTCAATCGTTACTCTCTGCTTTTATTTATACTGAATATGAAATACATATTATAATTTATAGGCAAACTATAAGTAAAAGTTTCATTTAAATGAAGGTAAGTTAACGGAAGCATAAAACTCTTGCAACTGATGACTAGACACTGTAAAATCGCGAAAAAATATTTGGGACCAACATATCTTCGATAACAGTCTAGTTTATCCTTTTATAATTAGGCGAACAAGATTTTGACTCTGCTAAGTTCTTTGTAGACCATTCAAAAACGCCTTGTTTTAGATATCAGTGGCCCGATGAAATGGGACAGTAGCTTCGTACATCCATGACAACCAATGACGGAAGTAAACTGTTGGACATGTACAGTATGTTGAATGCGGAACCAGTCAAGTTTCCTTACCTTACCTTCGCCTCTACTCGCGTCTTCTTTAGGAAACAACCACACATGTCATATCTGGAGTGACTTTAGGCAAGTTTTGTTCGGAAAATGTGAAGTTATGTGAAGTTACCGTGAATTAGAGGTGGGCCATAGAGTTTAACCTGTTTCTTTGCATCTGATAGGTACAGCAAACGAGTACACTGCCGAACTACCAGATCTATTGCAACGTGTATCTTATGTAATTTTAATTGTGTTTAAAATATGCAATTAGGTCAAAATTATATTTCTTGGTTTAGATTTGACAACTGCAAAGTTAAGTGTTTTCGTTGTAAATATATATTTTTTTTAATTAGAAAAGGATGATTTGCAAGCCAGTTTTCGTTTGCACAATTTACATATAGCAAGTTCATTATTCTCTGTAAAGAAATTCCGCACTAATGAAGTCTTTTTTTTTTCTGCTCTTGTTCTTATATAATTTTTATTTCACTGTAACGGATACCACATAGTACACCGACCCAAAAACAGTACTTGATAACACGCGTACCTGATAACGTGCATTGACAAGGCCAGCCAGAGATGCACTCGGGGATCTGGGAATTGCTGTAACTAATACAGAAAGTATCAGATACTTCGTAAAAGATACAATTCCGTATGAGCCTTAGACTGAAGATGAGGTATATCGCTTATTCGTCTTCTGCGCATATACCCAATATTGACCTCCCCCAAAGGAACACAACTAACAAAGTCACATTGTCAACAATGATGAACGTGTTAATTTCCATAAGACAAGAGTAGATAGAAACTGAAATTTCCGGGACACAGGCTGCAGGCTTCGGAAGTCGGATGGACATGGCATCTGGCAGAGGACCAGAGGTGACCTTTGACCTTGAAAAACACTTAAAATTTCCCGTTTTCCCTGGAAAAACATACCAAATTCCTATAATGTCCATCAAAATTTCCCGAATTTCCCTCCAAATCTGCAACATTTTCTTGCCTAAATTTTTATTAGTCACTCAGTCTAAAAATAGCATTGCCTTGTTTCAAGAATGTTCCAGTTCATGCTCTGCCATTCCGCCTTGGTGGACAGGGATGTGGGGTGTTGGATCCTCGGAGCCGTAGACTATATTGGATTGAATCACATTCGCCATCTTGTATCTAGAATTTTCCAGTGCATGCTGTCATTTCACTTTTCATGCTATGTCATTCCACTTTTCATGCTCTGTCATTCTGCTTATCATGCTCTGTCATTCCACCCTAGAATGTTCCAGTTCATTGCCCTGCCATAATACTTCATGCTCTGTCATTCTGCCTATCATGCTCTGTCATTCCACCCTATGATACTTCATGTTCTGTTATTCCACCTTTCATGCTTTGTATTAATTCTTATCATGTTCTGTCATTCCAGCCTAGAATATTCTAATTCATTGCCCTGTCATGATACTTCTTGCTCTGTCATTTCACGTTTCATGTTCTGTTATTCTGCTTACCATGCTCTGTCATTCTGCCTAACATGCTCTGTCATTCTGCCTACCATGCTCTGTCATTCTGCCTACCATGCTCTGTAATTCGATCCTAGAATGTTTTAGTTCATTTCCCTGTCATGATGCTTCATGCTCTGTAATTATACCTTCATAATTCATGCTCTATCATTCCACCCTAGAATGTTCTAGTTCAACGCCATGTCGTGATACTTCATGCTCTGTCATTCCACCCTAGAATATTATAGTTCATTGCGCTGCCATGATACTTCATGCTCTGTCATTTCATGCTACCATCTCGTTTCTATAATGTTCCAGTTCATGATTTGTCATTCCATGCCACCATCTCGTTTCTAAAATTTTCCAGTTCATGCTCTGTCATTCCAAGTCAACATCGGCCATCTTTTTTCAAGAACGTTCCAGTTCATGCTCTGTTATTCCATGTCAACACCAACCATTTTGTTTCAGGAATTTTCTATTTTAGTGCCCTCTCATGCTACTTCATGCTGTAACTCCACCTTGTTACAAGCATATTCTACGACCTATACGAAGTAAGCCTATGCTAAACACGGCTGCTAATTGCACCAACNTGCTGCTAATTGCACCAACGTGATTGTAAAAAACTTCACTTAAGTTGCATACCTTATAATCAATACGTATTTTTAACAAGCGTGCTAAGAAATATGTCTGAGGGCACTAAACATTGAATTGTAAATTCTTAAAAGAAAAAATAGTAGTTCTGAACGTTNGGGCACTAAACATTGAATTGTAAATTCTTAAAAGAAAAAATAGTAGTTCTGAACGTTTTTGTTAATGAAAGTCTTTTTGGATTCGAGCAGCCGGCATCTCGGTCAACCTTACACGCACACACATACACAACCGATATAAGCATCAAACATTAATAAATATATGTATTTATCTATCCATGAATAATTGAGGATAGGCTGGGTGGTTTTTTATTTAGAATGAAGAGTAAAATTTCAAGATGTTCCCATACATACGGGTCGAAAATCAATTAAAAATATTTTAGAATCATTTTTGACTTAGGGTGCATGGTTTTCCAGAAATTATTAAAATGAGAAACTTGACTTTATGTACACCGACATAAAAGTCAAAATCCGATGAAAAAAATATTATTCAGCTATACAGTTTACAAGAATGAATAATTTTAGATTGATAACAGTTGTAAGTATTTATTTTTTCTAAATATTCTTATTTATAAGGCCAAGGAAATGAATAATCATATTTAAAAAATGCATCACTTTATACATTATCGATTAAATAATATTTTTGTTTCACATAACTTATCCAGACTTGATATATTACATGCAGCATTCAACCGGACATTTCTTTGAGAATAATCCGAATATGGCATAAGAAATTAAAAATACTCTTTATATCGCCTGGGGCTTCAGTCATCCAGTTTCCATATTCGATTTTATAGACGTAGATATGGATTAAAGATTTTTAAAAGTAGGCATTAGAAGTACTATATTTCCATACTTGATTCTTCAAGACTAATTCCAACGTAACGTCCCAACCAATGTTCATGTACGTATTTACATATAAAAGTTATGTATGTAATATAAATTAATTTTGTTTATTGTTTTGAAAATTTGGAAACGCCAGTATCCGTATAGACACTTATTTTTAAAGTAAATACGAATGTGACGTCACAACAGCTGATTACACATAATTTTATAAATAAAAACTTGGAAACGCTCATATATCGTATGATATACACAGATACGCTTTTTTATTAAGNACACATAATTTTATAAATAAAAACTTGGAAACGCTCATATATCGTATGATATACACAGATACGCTTTTTTATTAAGGTAACTGCGAATATGACGTCAGAACATCTGACTACGGATCATTTTTGTAAATAATAACTCTACATTTAATTTCATTTATTTTTTTAAAGCTTTAGATGTAGGTATATAATGAAATATATCGTGTGACGTATGCACAAACACGTATATTGGAGGGGTATACGAATATGAAGTCGGAGTATGTGATTACGTGCCTAAAGTTCAGTACAAGTCCGAGCATAGGGGAGTGAGAGGCAGGGTAGGTGGAATGACATAATTTAAGATGTTAAAACTACACAGTCATATTTTGTTACGAACAATGGGCACATGAAGGAACCAGTACACTGCTGGCCAGTTCTGGATGATCTCAACAGACCGCCAGGAGTGAGGACCATTTGATTGTCGCAGGCATGACCAGAGCCAGTGGCTTTCTTGTCTACCATCCAGCGACATAAGGCAGCTTCACTAGAACTAATGTGGTAACACGAACACTCGTTATTCGACCATGTTCTGCACCACATTGAATTTTCTAAAGGTATAGGTGTGCTATTATTGTTTAAAAAGTAATTATGAGTACTATATGCAAGCAGCTTGATTCGAAAATACAGGTAAGTTGACGCCTTACCTCAAATAATGTTTCAAGCATAGTATGCTCTTGTCAGGCCCACTAACTTGGCATAGTTGATCGTTTTTCAGCAACCGTTGGAGTTAGATAAATGTTTGACGTATACCATATCAGATCAATACGAAGCCCAACCAATGTTGTATTATCCATTATGCATTTAGCACTTTTATAAGAATAGTCACCCGTAATTTAGGCACTTATTGAGATGGAACCATCAAATTCACACTACAGTCAACTCTCACGACCTAAAACTGATTGCTATGTTTCACTATACCTTAAGCCTTTTATAATCATAATTGGCAGCCATTTTCGAAGCATTTGTGTAAGAGGCACATGTTTACAGGACTGATTCGTATATGTCATCACAAACTACACTAGACACCATATTAAATTGTATGGTCTTTACCTTGTACTTATATTGTGTTCATATTTTACTACATTCAACTTTAAAATATAATCCTCGTCCGGAATATAACCAAATTCATTACAACATATACTGCATAAAATATTTAGACAATTTATTTCCTCACTTGTTTAAAATAACGACAAAATATTAATTTATTTATTTACATGCTATACTTGGCATGCAAACAGTAAATTTACAAAGTAAAGACGAACTTGATAGTTTCATTGCATTGCTAAACTCGCACAAGGAAAAAGCGTACACCATATTCAGGGTTATATTTGAAACAAATGTGATCGCATCACTTAAAAAAGACGAAAAATGTATTAGAGTTTATCATTTTAAAAAACGCCTTGTACATTCACGGAACTATTTGTTTACAATTTGCTATTATTTTAAATAAACAATTTTTCAGTCGANAAAAAACGCCTTGTACATTCACGGAACTATTTGTTTACAATTTGCTATTATTTTAAATAAACAATTTTTCAGTCGATGATCGAACCTCCTTCATGCCATAGTACGAAGCAATGCTGACAATCGTTTCCTCCAGTCTCGCACATACGAATGTCACAAACATAGTGCATATATGAACATAAATTGTTTATGAATGAATACTCTGTGCCGAGGCGAATAAAAACTCAGCTGGGGAATAAAAATGCGTGTTACAACACCTCGGCATACGATAATGCAGTCCTACTAATAAATATATGGTTTATTTAAATAGTCATACAGCACTCACAGATTATCCAAGCAGCAGGAGAAGATTTCAGCTCTCCCCAGCGTATGTCAAACAACTGGCTGGCAGTAAGGAGGTTATTGTTCGAGCGTTATTTTTACTCCCTGCACAATCAAAACACACTGCCAGCTGGTAAATAAGTTACTAGGCGCTGATTGACGAACGGCGTTCCGGCCTGTTACTCGTCAGTGACGCCACTTTTCAGACGTGTACAGCTGATCTTCAGTGTATACGCAGCCGTACTTTTAGGTTTACAAAAGCATTTTGTACCACCACATATCGTACAGAACTTCTTTCTCCCGTCGAGAGGACGTCGTGAAAATGACATGTTGTTCTAGAGGTCAGAAAATTGTATCGGCTATCGTAATATATGGAAAGCTTAAATCACTTGCAGCACTCGACAGAGATGTCGAACTTGCACACCTGCCTAAAGAATTCATTCTCGCAAATGCGAGACATGAATTACAATCCTTCTACAAACACTTACCTGCCTATCTGCAACAGGACGAAGAGATTCTTGGCTGTCTACCATGCCTAGTGTGTTTTCAAGGCAGTGCTACCGTTACAGACACGCCACTTTCCAGGAGCTGATGTATGACACACCGGGAGAGAGTAACAGCAGCATGAAGAACAACAAGGCACCTCCAATGTTGAAAGATGAACGACTGTAAAGAAGAAGAATAGTCGAATGGTCAACTTCGCAGGCTATACAGCGATCGACCTGATAAGACAACATTATACAGTCCAGCAACCATGCTGTTGTTTGCAGCACATAGCCAGCAGCCATCTACTGAGGCAACCCGAGACAGACAGTGCAAACTATCATGTAGTGTGAATAGTATACAAGCGAGCATACTGTAAAAATGATTGTCACTTCGTCGTCGAGTGTGGTGTAAAGCATATCGTTAGGACTACCTTCATCTAGCACGATCGTGTACGCTGTTGCAGTATGAAGGTAAAATCTATGGTTGAAGACTTACCATCTGTAACACTGACTTCATCGTCAACAGCATTCGCTACATACATCATAGAAACACTGTTACTACTGCGGAAATATTTTTAGTAAAAACTGTAATGAACAGCGACATGAAAGTAGCCATTGCATGTTCAGCGTTGCATACGAGAATTACCACTAAGATAAATGCGATGTGGTGTTTGCCCGCAGTGATAAACTGTATAGGCATAGCAAGAAATGCAAAGGCGATGTTTGTTGTTCATTGGGAAGCAAGTGCAAGTATTGCGGCAAGACATTTTCTTGCAGCTCTAGGGTCAGACTACATGAAGATAGCAACTGTCAATTCACCATCGCTTACAAGACTTACCCATGTGATAACTGTGTTGTGGTGTATGCAAACAAGTGTAGCTTGAATACAAAAACAGACCTACAAAAACAGACCTCATAATTCTTTTGTTCGAATGAAGAATAAGTTGAACGTGTAACTATTAATATGTTTTTTACATGTCTGTAAAATAAATNTAATTCTTTTGTTCGAATGAAGAATAAGTTGAACGTGTAACTATTAATATGTTTTTTACATGTCTGTAAAATAAATTAAAATATACAAATAACTTCTGTGTTATTCGTTTATTTTTATCCCTGCTTATATTGAGCTATTCGGTAGAAACGATAAGACTAATCTGAGGTACATGTTCATCGAAGATGTTATTCATTTTAGCATCAAATATACATTTTTTCTTATGGTCGTACGCAGTGTCTTGATACCTAAAAATACCCGTACGCTGTGATGATATAAGGTCTTTAAATATATGTACGTGCATGCTTAGTATAGACATTGGCATGGATTTATGTGAAAATTAGAATGTCATTTAGTAAAGAAATATGAGAACTTTGTCGAATTTTTTTCCGGCGAATAAGTATTACGTGATTAAAGGGGGAAAGACTCTACGAGGATTTTATATAAACTGTAAAGTGCGACATACTTCGAATGCAATAAAAAAAACTACCTTCCTCCTAGTTACCGGTGTAATAATTTGTTGAAATATTTTTGTTCGATGGTTGATATGACTTGCCAGTATGGTTTATTGGTTTGCTGGTATTGCATGATGAGAAGGGTTATGCAAATGACTGGTGTGATGTTGTCGGCAAGTGTTGATGGCTAGAATGTTTTCGGCTGGAACATTTGATTTACTGGTCTGGTAGTATGACCTATTAATGTGACATTTTAAAAACAAAGCACAACTTCTGTATTTTAGAAATTAATATTTATAAAACTGGAGCAGTTAACTGACTGAAACGGCAATAGCATTGAAGGTGATACTACACTCAGTGAAAATTGAGCCAAAGGCAGAGAGAAAACAGTGAAAATTGAGCGACTGATAATCATTGCCATATAACTTAGTAATACGTGGCTGAATTTCACAGATTTGTTTGTTATTATCACTGAATTTCAAGAATTCCACTGCCATAAGTCATTTATTCTCAGTTCATTTGCTTGATTTCCCAGTCGGCAGTAGCTTATCAACTGACTTTCAGTGAAGTTATTTCGCTGATTGGCATACGTATTCGGGTTTAATGCATATGGACTCACAAAATGCTAGAAACATAGTCGTAGTAGACTTGTAATAACAGCACTGCCATGTAATATACCAAATCTTTAGTCCAAACAAAACATCTACTCAGTAAGTGTATTACTTATTATAAACTGTAAGGCATGCGATCTAAATTTATTTATACCTTATAGTTTTTCAAACATAGGTTCAAATTCGGTTATAAACTCAGACTACGTGCCTGGTCTATATTACTAATTGCTTAATTTATCATCTGAGAAAATTGCTGACATTATGATGCGAGGTTGTTATTAAACAAAATCTATATTATACATTTAGTTATGTGGGGTACATTACACTTGACAAATACACTTAAATAACATTATTCCAAATGAAAGAGGCAAGATAATGTCTGCAAATGTATCAGGTAAGTAAGTGTTTACAATTCTAGAAAATGGTACATTATTTGATGATGACAATTCACAAATAAGTTAAAACTGTAATATTTAAGTATGACGGGGAAAATAAAACGTGGAGACGCGAAAAAAATCTACACTGATAGTTTTGTTTAATCGTGATTAAGTTACTTTTTTACTAAAGCCTTTTCACATTTAACAGCGAAATTTTAAACATACTTAAAAAATTATAATCTTAAAGCCGGAAAGATGGCTTAGTTCACAGTTGAACTTAAATGTACTGAATATTTATTTATTTTTATTTATCCGGTGCTTCGGTATGATTGTTAGAAAGTTCTCATGCAACGCTTATTTTTCGTTTAAATGTGTTCAAAAATGTGCACAATTTTTGGAGAAAGATAACGAAATGGTTAAAATTCGATGTGACAGTGAATTAGTCTATTCAGAGATTGGAATGTTTAAATCGAATTGATTTTCCGAATGTTGGTTTCCTTACTAAATATCGACTCTCTGTACTTGTTTACAATTTTTTTAGTCAAACGGTTTATTATTATGTGGGTGAGTCTTTTAGAGTTGTGACTTGTCAAATTTTCCGGGCCGTCTCCCCGTTTTCGATNCGGTTTATTATTATGTGGGTGAGTCTTTTAGAGTTGTGACTTGTCAAATTTTCCGGGCCGTCTCCCCGTTTTCGATGTTCCTAGAAAGTTGCAGCTTCATACGTTGACAAACAACTGGGGAGGTCAAGCAACTTCCATGTTTACTAGCCAATTGTCTAACCTCAAATGCAATCCACGCCGTTTTTGCTAGTCGTGTTGGCAGAAAGGCATTTCAATGCTGGGACACGGAGTCTGGTTGTGCGCCGCCAGAGAGATCGGGCTACCTCATCTTCAGTCTATAGTATGAGCATCAGTTTGGAACAGGTACAGAAAATTGCTGTAACGACCCATAGACTAATNCCTCATCTTCAGTCTATAGTATGAGCATCAGTTTGGAACAGGTACAGAAAATTGCTGTAACGACCCATAGACTAAAGATGAGGTGGACTGATTTTTCGTCTTCTGCGCAGGTACCTATACTGTGTACCATATAAGAAGGCCACATTATTGACAGTTGACAATCGCCGTGTCTTTTCGTTTATGTATCCATTNTAATTCTTTTGTTCGAATGAAGAATAAGTTGAACGTGTAACTATTAATATGTTTTTTACATGTCTGTAAAATAAAGTAAAATATACAAATGACTTCTGTGTTATTCGTTTATTTTTATCCCAGCTTATATTAAGCCCTTCGGTAGAAATGATAAGACTAATCTGAGGTACATGTTCATCGAAGATGTTATTAATTTTTGCATCAAATATACATTTTTTCTTATGGTCGTACGCAGTGTCTTGATACCTAAAAATACCCGTAAGCTGTGATATATGTACGTGCATGCTTAGTACAGACATTGGCATGGATTTATGTGAAAATTAAAATGTCATTTAGTAAAGAAATATGAGAACTTTGTTGAATTTTTTTCCGGCGAATAAGTATTGTGTGATTAAAGGGGGAAAGACTCTACGAGGATTTTATATAAACTGTAAAGTGCGAGATATTTCGAATGCAACAAAAAAAAACTACCTTCCTCCTAGTTACCCGTGTAATGATTGGTTGAAATATTTTGGTTCGATGGTTGATATGACTTGCCAGTATGGTTTTTTGGTTTGCTGGTATTGCATGATGATAAGGGTTTTGCAAATGACTGGTGTGATGTGGTCGGCAAGTTTTGGTGGCTAGAATGTTTTCGGCTGTAACATTTGATTTGCTGGTCTGGTGGTATAACCTATTAATGTGACATTTTAAAAACACAGCCCAACTTGTGTATTTTAGAAATTAATATTTATAAAAGTGGAGCAGTTAACTGACTGAAACGGCAATAGCATTGAAGGTGATACTACACTCAGTGAGAATTGAGCCAAAGGCAGAGAGAAAACAGTGAAAATTGAGTGACTGATAATCATTGCCATATAACTTAGTAATATGGTGGCTGAATTTCACCGACTTGTTTGTTGTTATCATTGGATTTCAAGAATTCCACTGTCATAAGTCATTTGTTCTCAGTTCATTTGCTTGATTTCCCAGTTGGCAGTAGCTTATCAACTGACTTACAGTGAAGATATTTCGCTGATTAGCATCATTTATTCGGGTTTAATGCATATCGACTCACAAAATGCTAGAAACATAGTCGTAGTAGACTTGTTCTAACAGCGCTGTCGTGTAATATACCATATATTTAGTCCATACACAACATCTACTCAGTAAATGTATTACTTCTTATAAACTGTAGGGCATGCGATTTAAATTTATTAATACCTTATTTTTTCAAACGTAGGTTCAAATGCGGTAATAAACTCAGACTACGTGCCTGGTCTATATTACTAATTGCTTAATTTATCATCTGAGAAAATTGCTGGCATTATGATGCAAGATTGTTATTAAACAAAATCTATATTATATATTTAGTTATGTGGGGTTCATTACACTTGACCAATACACTTAAATAACATGATTCCAAATGAAAGCAGCAAGATAATTTCTGAAAATATATCAGGTAAGTAAGTGTTTGCAATTCTAGAAAATGGTACATTATTTGATGATGGCAATTCACAAATAAGTTAAAACTGTAATATTTAAGTATGACGGGGAAAAGAAAACGTGGAGACGGGGAATAAATCTACACTGATAGATTCGTTTAATCGTGAATAAGTTACTTTTTTACATTTAACATTTTCACATTTAACAGTGAAATTTTTAACATACTTAAAAAATTATAATCTTAAAGCGGGAAAGATGGCTTAGTTCACAGTTAAACTTAAATGTACTGAATATTTATTTATTTTTATATCTCCGGTGCTTCGGTATGATTGTCAGGANTGTACTGAATATTTATTTATTTTTATATCTCCGGTGCTTCGGTATGATTGTCAGGAAGTTCTCATGCAACGCTTATTTTTCGTTTAAATGTGTTCAAAAATGTGCACAATTTTTGGAGAAAGATAACGAAATGGTTAAAATTCGACGTGACAGTGAATTGGTCTATTCAGAGATTGGAATGTATAAATCGAATTGACTTGCCGGATGTTGGTTTCCTTACTAATTATCGACTCTCTGTATTTGGTTACAATTTTTTTAGTCAAGCGGTTTATTATTATGTGGGTGAGTCTTTTAGAGTTGTGACTTGTCAAATTTTCCGGGCCGTCTCCCCGTTTTCGATGTTCCTAGAAAGTTGCAGCTTCATACGTTGACAAACAACTGGGGAGGTCAAGCAACTTCCATGTTTACTAGCCAATTGTCTAACCTCAAATGCAATCCACGCCGTTTTTGCTAGTCGTGTTGGCAGAAAGGCATTTCAATGCTGGGACACGGAGTCTGGTTGTGCGCCGCCAGAGAGATCGGGCTACCTCATCTTCAGTCTATAGTATGAGCATCAGTTTGGAACAGGTACAGAAAATTGCTGTAACGACCCATAGACTAATGATGAGGTGGACTGATTTTTCGTCTTCTGCGCATGTACCTAACACTGACCTACCCCACACCAATACAACTGCCAAAGTCGCATGATCAACAGTAATGAAATGTGTTTATTTATTCCTTAATTTTTCAAACAAAAGCCCTTTTATATGAATAAAATGTCGTTACTGCATTTCAGATTTGTTAGAGGAAGTAAGCAAGCATCTCAGAGCACTTGTTTACTGAACAGTGTTCTAACCTCAAATCTATCCGCATCGTCTATGGCAGTCGTATTGGCAGAGAAGCAGTTCAATGTTGGGACACAGAGACTGGTTTTGCGCAGCTAGCATGATGTTCACTTTACGGCGTGGAAAGGCTACAGCAGCGCCGGGCGCGGTCTGTGCAGCAAAATATCACGTTCCAGTAGTGGCGTGCGACGTCCCCGATAAAAATTCCCTGGGAGGACGAGTGGGATAGCCGGGCCCGCTGCCATCATTAGAACGAAAAGCACCGGGGCCCGCGGCTCTTCACATGGGCGTTTAGAGGTGTCGGCGGGGCGCCATGATGGTCGGCGCTTTTCCACCCCCACCTCCCC
>NQII01001228.1:136044-164265 GCA_002778355.1 Clitarchus hookeri
TTTTTCTTAAAATGTTAACTTCCTTAACTCTTTTTACATGAAGTTCTGCAGTTGCCTTTATTTACAATCCTAACAACAATTATTTTGTGTAATTGAAATAGTAGATTGATACATTTTGGTAAGCCCCCACCCACCACTTAAGATGGTATGCAAATTTGCAAAAGAACTTAGTTTTCACCATCATCAATAACAACATACAGCAATAATATAAATGTAAGTGTACAAACACGCAAAAAACCACAAATGAAGTATTCACAAACTGATTTGCACAATTAGGTCCATTCTATGTTAAAGAATAGAATGACTGCTCCTTTAAGAAAGTTGTTATGTTATTTTTAAACAGTTTGTGTTAATTCCATATTTATTTTTTTTTTTTTTTTTTTTTTTTTTTTTTCCCTGGCAGGCTTATTCCTGTGCCACGAGCGCGCAGTTGCTTCTTGAAATACTATTGCTGGTTCGTCGTTACATTGACGCCTCGAAAATCAATATTTAAAATAATATTATGCCAGTGCACTGCGTGCCACTGCAACAAGGGGAATGCGTCGCCGATGACGTAGGCGCAAATTGTGAAATCACTGGATTATTTTAATTCTTCTGTCGCCGATACGAACAGTGAATACATGTACATCCAGGTGACTAAACTTTAAGCCCTTAGCTAGCTACCTACCATACATCCAGGGATGGGAGGGGACCACCGAAGCTTGCTGCTAAGACTCCTGAAACCAAGAAACAGTCGCCATGCCTACACACTGACCGCGGCTCCCGCCTACCTGGATATTTTTTTCCCGCGCCTGAGGCCGAGAAGTGCGGGAGCGATAAGGGCGACACTGTCACCCACATAACGTGCCCTATCGCCGCTAAGCGCAAGGCTCTGAACTGGCGTGGAGTGTTCTCGTCGCACAGGTACACAGGTCTCATAGGTACACACACCTATGAGACTTTCAGCGGTGACACTATTATTTTATTGGTGGAAAGTCGTTAGGAAGGTTCAATACAGAGCCATTAAGTAGATTTGTAGGTATCTAACGCGTATATTTTGATACAACGCTTTGAAAAAAGCCGTTCTTAGCCATTCTAAAGTATTCTGAAATGGTGTTTCTAATGTGCGTGACGTCTTGTACTCAACAGCCCTCGTCTGAAGTGCGTGTTCTTTTCCTATAACAGCACATTGGACGCACGTTTAACAGTTTCGTTGAAAAACATGTATTGCAAACACACTGCAGCGCAGTTGAAGCGGCAGGTAGGCGGGGGCCTTAAGGGGATCATTTTGCCACCATATTGGAGATTCGGTTTTTCTAACTTGTTCGTGTTCTTACAAAAAAAACTCCTAAAATACCTCTACACCTAACTAGCTGTTCACATTTCACAGCAGTACAAGCATAACGACTGAAATACGAGCTCATAATTACGTCACAATATTAATTCTGCTAAAATTGTGCAATGTCAATAATTGTGACGTAAATACTGTTTCGTAGTTCAGTCGTTATGTCTTGTACAGCTGCGCAAGGTCAATAGCAAGTTGGGTACCTAAGTAGTTTCGCAATTTTCGTTTTTAAAAATATAAACAAGCAATAAAATCCAAGAATCCAATATGGTGGGGGAAGGTTCCGCTTAAAGACTGGCAGCTGCGAAATTTTAATACGAAATCCCATGTTGAGGAAATTTTACCTGAAATTCTCCACGCACCATTGCAGTCGCAGTCGCCTGTGGTGAGTAATCAGTGGCAGCCGCAGGGATGGGCGCCTGTACAAGACGCCCTGAAGCTGCAGGCGGTGACAAACCGTGTGTGCGGACCCAGACAGATGTGTCACGTCTGAATTCCTGAACGAGGGTGTTTAATGCTGTTGTGTGGTCGGTATTCACCATGCGCACCAAATGGCTGTCCTCGCGCTCGGCCCATCATTCTTCAGCCCACTGATCCCATATCCACATCAATGTGGCTGCATTTCTTCCAACATCAGAACCAGTTTTGCGGCAGGTTAACCCACAATACCGATACGCCTTGATTCTCTCTGGTGATCAAAGGCATACGAGCAGCGGGGAGACAAAATGTTACTGCCTCTCAGCAGCTCCCCGATCTCCATTTACATACCGCTTATCAGTGTTGCCATTGGCGAATGCGCTGCGTCATTCGGCTGAATAACTATTCTCTTAAATTTTCTACTCTGCTCTGCGAATTCCCCCATTGTGGGGTCCTTCAGGCGCGTCCTTATTGATGTTGCAATTTGAATGGCCAGCTGTGTACATTTTCCTTGCATGGTGGTGAAATTAACTTGGAGTTTAAAATGAGTTTATTAAATGAACAGCTGAAAAATAGAATTATTTTTATGTACTTAAATTTTAAAATTAAAAAAAATTCAGCAATACACTAAAGACCCAAATTCGAAGGTTAATGACACAGTCAATATTAGCAACTAAAAAGAAAGAAAGAGCGAGAAAGAGCAGAATTTTACGTCGTCCCAATCATTGTTACCTATCTTTAAACAGTGAAAATAGTGAACATTATGAAGTGTGAAGTACGATAAACATAAGTTCGGAGCGTGCAATTATGAGCAGATACATGCTTAAAAATATTCTGTACGTTATGTGCGTCAGTCGTGCTGCAGATTTGCTGGACGTTTAAAAACCAAAGCATACGTGTACTCTGCGACACGTTGGTTTATTGCAGTTTGAAAATACAGATTTCAATATTTCTTTTAAAATATTTACATTATTAACTTAAACATTTATAACGTTCCATAATATTTTATAGCACTTTCTATACAAATAAAGCTAGCATTGTTTTCTTTATGAATGTGNACATTTATAACGTTCCATAATATTTTATAGCACTTTCTATACAAATAAAGCTAGCATTGTTTTCTTTATGAATGTAACTTTCTTGTTTGCGTATTGCCGAAATCTGATTTTTTTTTTCGGAGATAAAATTCATTCAAATGATTTGCATATATAGGCTCACGTGTAATATATATATATAAAGTGAGGAGATTTTCTTCCTCGCGACTTTACACTTGATTCACTGACTACACTTTACAATTTANACATTTATAACGTTCCATAATATTTTATAGCACTTTCTATACAAATAAAGCTAGCATTGTTTTCTTTATGAATGTGACTTTCTTGTTTGCGTATTGCCGAAATCTGATTTTTTTTTTCGGAGATAAAATTCATTCAAATGATTTGCATATATAGGCTCACGTGTGATATATATATATATATATAAAGTGAGGAGATTTTCTTCCTCGCGACTTTACACTTGATTCACTGACTACACTTTACAATTTATTTATACACGTAGCACGCATTATATCACCTCACTTTAATATTATATCTCCTCACTTTAATTGCAAACTGACCGCAGCACTGTCAAAAAATATTTCAGTCATAACTTACTAAATTTGTTGAGCAAATTATCATTGTATTGTGCAGATCGATGTAACCACCAGAAGTATTAAGAATTTAAAAAACTTAGTCATCGGATTTATATGGAAAATTGTAAAACATAGAACCCAGCAATAATTAATCATTCCAATTTAAGTATTACCTTACTATATTTTAAAAATCAACAATGTTAATTGGTTTTACAGGATTTGAAGAATTCGCTCACGTAAAAATGCCAAGCACGACAAGATAATATGAATCGCATGTTTGTTTAAGTTATTTCAGAAAAAAGCAAATCTGTTTATTCTCGGTACCCTCAAGTTAACCGTCTAGTAACACGCTCGCTGTCTCTCGCTTTCTCTCTGTTTTATGCAAATAAGTATGGCAGCTTCGCACGCGAAGCAGAAGACTGGTAAATTACATCGCAAATCAGGAAGTATTTTTGCGTGGCGAAAATATATGGCCTTCGCGGTTAATTACTTGCGGAGCGCCATTATATATTTAGCGAGTAGTAGGCTTGGCGACGAGAAAGCTAACTCTTGAACAAGTAACCTTTAAAATTCCTGGACTCAAAAGAAGTTACTCGCGTCGCAGTACCTAACGTACAGATCTGCTTCATCAGCGGCGGGGAAATGAACCTATTTTCTTCTTCTTCTTCTTTTTTTTTTGCACTTGTTTTTCGCAAGAAGATACCGCGTTGAAATTTGCTCATTCTTTTTAGCCTGGCATTAAAAACCTGCAGTATACAAAATACTTTTATACGGAAGACTGTGACAACATGAAAAGTTATAGTAGAAGCTTGGTAGTTGACAATTTTTAAATTTGCAATTACTGTGTTTCAGTATTTATGTTATAAGTTTATTTCGTTACAATTCAGTGTATGTATATATATTTATATACCGTATTTATACACATATATACATACAGGATGGTCCGCCTAACGTGGACACCCCCAAAATTTCCGAAACGGTTGCAGATAACGAAATGCGGTTTTCGCTAAATTAAATTACGTACGGAGGCAAGTAATTTGCCCAAAATGACTAATCGTAACACGTATAAGCACAGAAATAATTACACACCATATATAATTTTTTCCCTGGAAACATACATTTTATTTCAACGCCGTCTGAAAGTACGAGCAAAGAGGTATTCAGTGATATAGCATATGCAAAGGACAGTAACACAAAAACGCCAAGATATAATGTGCACATATGATTCAGTTAGGTGTGCCTGTAACATGAGGCAGTGGACCTGTACTCACAGCTGTAAG
The DNA here is from genome assembly GCA_002778355.1 of Clitarchus hookeri. Taxonomy (NCBI): domain Eukaryota; kingdom Metazoa; phylum Arthropoda; class Insecta; order Phasmatodea; family Phasmatidae; genus Clitarchus; species Clitarchus hookeri. The sequence goes on from NQII01001228.1 coordinate 140,699, forward strand.
CAAGCAACACGCGCCGTGACTCATCCTAGCGGGGCCGCTTCCTTATATAATAGCAGCGTAGCGCTTACCTTAATGGTGTAAGGGGCACGGAATGCGATATTGGACAAAGAAAGAGCACCGTAGTGGAGGGAAGATGGGCTATGTGAGTGCAAGTCTGATATCAATATATTACATTTTATTCAGATACCAACGTAAAACAGGATATTTGTTTCTTAGTCATTAACCGCGTTCCCAATTAAGAACAAATGTTTTCTTGACCAACTAAAAGCCTAAAATAAAATAAAACAATTGTAACTTAACTGATGTCGGCGTTGAGAGCTCTCCTCAGCAGCTCGCCACAGGATCGCGATACTGGCTCAAACCGAGTATGAAGCGAAGGGAAATAATATAGGTTTACGTAATGCACTGAGCATGGAACACCATTATCGTCACATGCTCCCAAGCGCCAGATCGGCTCACAAATTTTTTATAAGGGACATAAGGTGGAAGTGCTTCTTTAGTTTAAGCAATTTTGTTAATGCAGGAACTTTTTATGGCATAAAACACCAGGGCCTACTTTGTTCACCCTGTAACACGTAAAAAAAATTATTTGTAGTGTAAAACATTTCGACAGGCATATTTTTCAAGCTAATATATTTAAAAATGTAATCTGAAGAGTGAGTTCGCCTCCAGTAAAACAAGTGTAACAGGTTCTTATTCGTTTTTATAGGTTGTTGCATTTTATGCTTACAGATTACAAGCCGGGACAAACAGTTATTCTGAGTTTCCTTCTTTCATTGGAGTGCAAATTACACAATTACAATTTTTAAAATCTGCGCTGTATACAGTTTTTATAAATTAAAATTAATATGTTAATATGATTTAAAACAGAATTTTGTCATAAACGTTAGCATAACAAGTTTAACTTTTTTCTTTTTCACTCTTCTACAATTACCGTTGTTTTTATCAAAAACTTTGCGTGTTAGTTATTTTTTATTCTTTCTACGTCAATTGATATGGATGAAATAATTTACGATTATCTTAGAATATTATTAGCTTTGTCCTCAGCATGTTAAGTAATACAACGACCACAGACAATTATTTATATACTAAGAGAGTTTTTGTAAAATACGTCTCTAAACTACAACTAAGTGTTATGTACCAATTTTTTGCCTTAGGGTTTGGGTCTATTATGTCCTAGATTTCTGAACTAACAAAGACTTATAATTTTGCATGCAGCGTAAGATTCTAAACCAACCTAGCATTTATTGGATAATAGGTTCGAAGAGAAAGCACATGAATATATCAGGCAATGATTAAAGTAAGTGATTGAAAGGGAAGGATATACACTGAAGAGCCAAAAAAAACTGGTACACCTGCCTAATATCGTGTAGCCGCCCCNAATGTCTGAAGGTATGCAGGAGGCAATTCACACCATGAATCCTGCAGGGCAGTTTACAAATCCAATCTGCGCCAATCTGAGAAGGGGTTGCACGTCTGTCACGTTTAATGATTCTCGTCAGTCGTCGTTTGTCCCGTTCTTTCACGATATTTTTTCCGGCCGCAGTGATGTCGAAGATGTAAAGTTTTACCGGATTCCCGATATTCACGGTACACTCGTGAAATGGTCGTACGCGAACATCCAAATGTCATCGCTACCTCGCATCACGTTATTCTGATTGGTTCCATACCTCTGTTATTTGCATACGCACGCCTATACCAGTTTTTTTACTCTTCAGTGTATATATTTATATATGTATATAAACAGGAAAATATCAGCTAGCCGCAACTGCGAATGCTGGAAACGAACGATGAAACGGTATTACATTAACGTCACGAAAACATTAAAAGGGGAATTTGTTTTGACAAACTGGTATAGGCGTGCGTATGCAAATACACTGAAGAGCCAAAAAAAACTGTTACACCTGCCTAATATCGTGTAGGGCCCCCGCGAGCATGCATAAATGCCGCAAGACGACGTGGCATGGACTCGACTAATGTCTGGTGGTATGCAGGAGGCAATTTACACCAGGAATCCTGCAGGGCAGTCCACAAATCCATAGGAGTGCGAGGCGGTGGAGATCTCTTCTGAACAGCACGTTGCAAGGCATCCCAGATATGCTCAATAATGTTCATGTCTGGTGATTTAGGTGGCCAATGGAAGTGTCTAAAGTCAGAAGTGTGTTCCTGGAGCCACTCGGTAGCAACTCTCGACGTGTGGGGTGTCACATTGTCATGCTGGAATTGTCCACGTCCGTTGGAATGCACAACGGACATGAATGGGTCCAGGTGATCGGACAGAATGCTTACGTATCTGTCACCTGTCAGAATTGTGTCTAGACGTATCAGGGGTCCCATTTCAAACCAACTGCACACGCCTCATACCATGACAGAGCCTCCACCAACTTGAACAGTCCTCTCTTTACATGTATTTTCCATGGATTCATGAGGATGTTTCCATACCCGTACACGTCCATCCGTCCCATACAATTGGAAACGAGACTCGTCAGACCAGGCAACGTGTTTCCAGTCATCAACAGTCTAATGGCGGTGTTGGCGAGCCCAGGCGAGGCGTAAAACGTTGTCCAAGATGTCTATCGGGTTCATTAGTATAATTTCTCCAAATTTTTTAAGACGATTTCTGTGATTTTTTGCTATTTCGACTTTATTGTCATCTAAGGCAACGTGCGCGAAGTCGAGGTCACCCGGATCCAAAATGGTGGCCTTGTGACGTCAAAATGTGGTGGCCGGCTGGCGCCGAGCACCTTTCTCAGATCCCCTTGTGTCAGAAGGAACATAATCATTCTGCTTACATATATTTAATTATCTTTATGTTTTTTTTNTTTCTCAGATCCCCTTGTGTCAGAAGGAACATAATCATTCTGCTTACATATATTTAATTATCTTTATGTTTTTTTTTATTTACGTCACAGTGATCATCTTTCCATCACATGATGTATAAGCCCTAACATCAAAACGTCAAATTCGNTTTTTTTTATTTACGTCACAGTGATCATCTTTCCATCACATGATGTATAAGCCCTAACATCAAAACGTCAAATTCGATGACAGCCAGTTTGGTCGTCTAGGACATTACGCACCATATTGTGGGTAGCATAGTATTTGCGTTGTATGCGCGGATTAAGTTGCGATCGGCTTAAATGAATGTAGATTTTTCCTGATAATTTTTACGATTTTTGTGAGTTTCCACAATTTTTTACTTAGGTAATCCAAGGTCACAAGTGCGAGGTCAAGGTCGATGTCACCCGGATCCAAAATGGCGACCGGGGGACATCACAACGTGGTGGCGTTGTACCATAAATAAATATATGGGAAATCTCAACATTCTCATAGCGCAGCTAATTTCAAAAAGAACTAAAACTCACTTCCTGGCAGTTTATGGGCAAATCTAACANTCAACATTCTCATAGCGCAGCTAATTTCAAAAAGAACTAAAACTCACTTCCTGGCAGTTTATGGGCAAATCTAACAAAGTTCAGATAACGCAAAAACGATGCTGACGTGTGAATCGGTCCACGCAGCTCGCCCTGTCTGGTTAGCGTGAACTGCGAACGTTTGAATCTACCTTTACCTTCAAATTCACTAAGTTTAAGGCAGATGTGTGACATTCAGTTTTCACTTCTTTGAAGGTAATTTTTAGTGAACTATAATTTCTAATGACTCAGCTCCCAATACCAATGAATAAAACAGTGAAATAATCAAATTTGGTATTTGGAAGTTTGCATTTTCAAATCTCCTTAAGAAGTTCTCACATTAAATATGCACAAAACAAAACGGAAAATGCAATATATACACTGATATAGAATGTGAAACCGTCATCAAGTTCAGTGTACAATTGTTACTCCAATGCTCCCAGATTTCATACTTGAATTCACCAGACGAGTTTAATGTGATATCAATGTTTCTCGCTAGTCTGTACAGGCCGCACTAAGCAAATGGACAATTACTTTTAAAAGAAACAAAATGTTAATACAAATGACGAATTTCTTTTCCAGGTAACAGTAGTTTTTGAACTCGAAATTAGGTTAGAAATTCTAACCACAGCAAAGCGCAGGTAAATGCAGGTTAGAGTGATAGTGAGAAATTTTTAATGATAGCACGTGCAAATAGAATAATATTGCCCGAATTTCGTGTTTGCCACATAATTTTCCAAGATTAATACCTTTACAGGAGAAAGAAATACATGACAAAAGCAAACACGAATGTCACAAATGTCTTAATATTTTCCCCACATGAGTATGCAAAACAGATTTGTGTTATCATCTTCTCTATTTCTTTTGAAATATTATGAGATCTAGCGTGTGTATTCATGCACGTGTCCCCACCGCCCTTAGTTATTTTTCCTAATTTAACCAAATTACCTCAACTTGGCAAATAAATACTGCATAGTGAGAACACATGACCTGTATAGTTTACAAGCGCATGCAATTTTTCACATTCATATAGGTCACGTGGGCCTTTCTCTGAAACCACGTAACTTAATTGAATGATTTTTTTTTTTGTGCAGAACCCAGTTATAGCATAAAATATTTAAAGACATGAGCCTTTGTTTTGTCTTACTACTTTTGGTAGAAAGTTTCTCCCCGAAATATAATAAGACTCAAATACTTAATCTTAGGAACAATCCATTATATTTCCAGGATGTCTTATACGCACATTGTGTCATGAAAGGTACAAAATTTATAGTTATTTACTAAATAATTAATTTCTTATGAAAAGCAGTTTTGTTCATTCAATTGATAAGAACGAAACCTTTTAATTATGCTGTACTTAATTATCATATGCATAATAATGAAATGCAGGGTCTTTCTTGCTCATTTTAGANAAACCTTTTAATTATGCTGTACTTAATTATCATATGCATAATAATGAAATGCAGGGTCTTTCTTGCTCATTTTAGAGGTATAAAACACCATAAAATAAGGTATTTATAAATATAATCCGAATATAATAAAATTAGCAATACCAGTATGAACGAAATCGAAATTTTCTACCCTTTATACTTATCAGACACTTTCCTACAAATTGCTTGCAATTGATATTTGGAAAGTTGTATGTCACGTTTGATAAATTATGTCTTGTTTGAACAACATTTCGTATTTCGAAAGTTTACGTTACTAGAACGCAAAAGTATGAAGGGATAATTTGTAAGTGGACAGTGCTGAAAGACAGATGTTATAACCCTTATAAAATGAGCGCCTACCAGTCATCAAAATAATTGCTGAAGCACTTATCAATATAATTATAATTCGCGAATAACCTAGCAAGGAAACAGTTTGAACGCAAATGAACGCCTATTTNAAGCACTTATCAATATAATTATAATTCGCGAATAACCTAGCAAGGAAACAGTTTGAACGCAAATGAACGCCTATTTGTAAAATGACGTCCTTAAATTAACGTATGATATTTTCCATGTAGAAGCACACACAACGTTAGAGCGATGGCTCAGCTGGGTGTCTAAATCTGCAATATGTTAGCTTTCACTTGTACGGCGAATAGCTCATAATTGTGTCCCTGACAGAAACCTAATAATTTCTATATTCATATAATAATAATAATAATAATAATAGTAAAGGGCAGTGGTAACTTGATGCTTACTTATTAGCGTGTGAAGGCTCATCTTAGGCTCGGGACTCAGTCATTCCAGTTGAAAGCGTTTTTATTTTTTTGTTAGTGGTTTGATAGATGCTCGTAAAATTCCGCGTGAATAACCTCGAGTCATAAGTGTTAGTAGCTTCCTGGAACACAGCGTAGAGAATTCTCTCACTGTAGAAGTTTATTGGTGCGTTAGTAAAATAAACTACGGTAGAAATTGTCGTAATATACACATTTGTATAGCTGCTACCGTTTTTTACTCACGGAATTCATTCATATTTTTAAAACACAATTATGTAATACGCAACTTTTAAGTCCATCTGTGATGTGCCTTCGAAATACATGTTTCAAGTTCTTATCCCGGATTAGAAATGTATGTTTGTGTATGTCATTTTATATGAATTTAGGTCTTGATAGTCTGCAAGTCATCAGTAAGCCTCCTGTCATAAACGAGGAACGTTTAAAACAATAATTTAAAAATGTACATCCAGTACTCAAAAATCAGTACCATCTTTCTATAGGCTGTTCACGATTATTTTAGCACTTTTGAAATCAACCTTTGAAAAAAGTCACTGTCCCTGCCTGCATATATTTTAACGGGCACACTTACTTGCATGCACCCGGTAAAGTTGTTAGCAACGCGACGGAGAGGAACTAGTACCTTGTCTTAGCATTTAATTAAAATTTAAAGGTAGAAATTTGTGAATATTGAAATGATTAATGTTGCTTTCTGTTTATAATGCAAATAAGTGTAATAGCCAGCAAATTTTTAAAATATTTCCTTTTTTAGTAATTTTTAGTTTTACTTGACCGAAGTATGAATAAAGTGACGAGGCTCATAGCAATGTTGATTTTACATGTGTCGGAATATTGCACAATGTGTATACAGGTAGATCCTAAGCAGGGCTTTCAAAAGTGCTCAGTTTACCGTGAACAGCCTTTACCAAAATCATTTCAGCCGGTCCATAAATAATAATGTTCTATTGTAGAGAACTCTCCGTAAAGACGAGGGAAGTTGCTGGTTTCCCGGGCGATTCCTTGGTTGCCGAGGCGGTTGCTGGAGATTATTTTCTAGTCGATAAGGACTCGGTGGAAGGAAGAAGGAACCACCTTCCTAATTAATCCCCAGGGAGGAGGGGGCTTACGTCACGGAATGCCGAACGTATCACGCAGGAGTGACCTACGATATCCGGAGTAATGAGTTTGTTTGACGATGATATCTAGAGAACAATTTACGTTGAGACCACATCCTGATGAACAGTCGACACTCATATCCCGTGGATCAATTAGTTATGTACAAGGATAGTCAAAACTGGTATCTTTATTTTCATAATGACTAATCGAACAACTGTACTCCAGGGTAAGAAAATTTTAATAAAAATTGTTTCGTTATGCAGTGATGTCGATGGAAGAGTAATTATTACCACTTCGAAAGAGAAAATTTCGTACTACCGTGTCTTAAAAACATAAATTATTTTAGTATNTTATTACCACTTCGAAAGAGAAAATTTCGTACTACCGTGTCTTAAAAACATAAATTATTTTAGTATTATTGATATAATATTAGTGCCTTTGCCATATGTTACATATTTTTGTTCTATCTTGTAAAGACGATATTAGCATTATGTAACACCGGTAACTAATATTATGTTAGTTATAAATACAATATATGTGACAAAAAAATTATATTTCACCAAAAATGTGGCCTGTTCACTTGCTTGACCGAAATATATTATGGCGGAGGTATACATAAACAACTTTNATATTTCACCAAAAATGTGGCCTGTTCACTTGCTTGACCGAAATATATTATGGCGGAGGTATACATAAACAACTTTATCAAATTCTAACTATGAAGCGGATGTGCCAAAATCTACGCCTCTAAAATCTGTGGATTGCAAATTGTTAAAAATGTAAGATTCAAATTCTTATCCACTGCAGAAAGGACTTCTGCGCATCGAGTATAATATAATTAATTAAACTTCAGAGAATGAAAACGTGCTCGAAGCTTGAGATAAGGAGAACATTGGCAAAAACCGTGCATCCGGAAAATACAATTACAACCTTAGTCGCCAAGAGAAAAAAATTGGCATACCCTACAAGGCGCTTTCTATGTCAGACAATATTATTTATGTTGAAGCAAGCTCAGAAATATATATCTAATAAGAAAGACCAGAGATTACGAAGGAAACAAAATATAACTCGACAGCTCCATCTCTGAACATAAATTGAGAACAATTGTCGTTCTTAAAGAGCTGTTAGACGATCTGCAAGAGCGACACTGCAGTAGAAGTTGTAGTAGCATCAGCAGCAAGTTTCCTGTTCTTACGTGACAAAGTAGGCGTGTTCTCTAAAATGGAACCATCAGGAATTGCTCCAAAACAGTCGAATGATTGTACACCAATGAAATATGCTTAACAGATATCACTGAAGGTTTGCTGATTATTTTCGTGACTGAAAATACGTAACAGGTGACGCATATTGATTTACATAGAATTTTCGTGTATTATACTTAATCATGATCAGTTGTATTTTATTCACCGNACAGGTGACGCATATTGATTTACATAGAATTTTCGTGTATTATACTTAATCATGATCAGTTGTATTTTATTCACCAGCACTTTAAAAAGCAGAATTTCAGTGATTGCAATCAATGACCAAACTGTAGCGTCTAATCTACTATTGAGCCGTCTGCCAAAATTGATACACCTAAATATAATGGAAAATATTCTAGTTTGATGTAGATTTTCTTTTAATTAGCGACGATCTTCACAATTTCACAGGTAACAGTTCGACTGTATTATTTTTCTTAAGGAGTTTAAAAAACCGCCAGTGCCTTTCACGTGCTTCAGCAACGCGTCATTGAATTGGTAAACAATATCCTGGGCATACTTTTAGATATGTGCATATAAATACGCACGCGTGCATATACACATAATACATATATGTTTGTGCTTTGGTAATGATTTTTCTGCGATACAAACTGTAAATAATGCAGACAGTGCGGCTGTTACAAGAGATTGTTTTCTTTAATTATTTCTCCATAAATTCATTTGGCGNGTAAATAATGCAGACAGTGCGGCTGTTACAAGAGATTGTTTTCTTTAATTATTTCTCCATAAATTCATTTGGCGTTACACATGCAGTGCGGCACAGCATATTTATATAATGTTTTAATCTGCCATGAAAATGTGAATTTGCCACTTGTTACAGGACGTATATTCAACAACACAGCTAACCACAGGAGAAAGCCTGAGTGAATAAGGGAAGTGTGTGCTTCGATTTCGCTAGAGGTTCTTCGGATGNTACAAGCGCATGCAATTTTTCACATTCATATAGGTCACGTGGGCCTTTCTCTGAAACCACGTAACTTAATTGAATATTTTTTTTTTTTGTGCAGAACCCAGTTATAGAATAAAATATTTAAAGACATGAGCCTTTGTTTTGTCTTACTACTTTTGGTAGAAAGTTTCTCCCCGAAATATAATAAGACTCAAATACTTCATCTTAGGAACAATCCATTATATTTCCAGGATGTCTTATACGCACATTGTGTCATAAAGGTACAAAATTTATAGTTATTTACTAAATAATTGATTTCTTATGAAAAGCAGTTTTTTTCATTCAATTGATAAGAACAAAACCTTTTAATTATGCTGTACTTAATTATCATATGCATAATAATGAAATGCAGGGTCTTTCTTGCTCATTTTAGAGGTATAAAACACCATAAAATAAGGTATTTATAAATATAATCCGAATATAATAAAATTAGCAATACCAGTATGAACGAAATCGAAATTTTCTACCCTTTATACTTATCAGACACTTTCCTACAAATTGCTTGCAATTGATATTTGGAAAGTTGTATGTCACGTTTGATAAATTATGTCTTGTTTGAACAACATTTCGTATTTCGAAAGTTTACGTTACTAGAACGCAAAAGTATGAAGGGATAATTTGTAAGTGGACAGTGCTGAAAGACAGATGTTATAACCCTTATAAAATGAGCGCCTACCAGTCATCAAAATAATTGCTGAAGCACTTATCAATATAATTATAATTCGCGAATAACCTAGCAAGGAAACAGTTTGAACGCAAATGAACGCCTATTTTTAAAATGACGTCCTTAAAATAACGTATGATATTTTCCATGTAGAAGCACACACAACGTTAGAGCGATGGCTCAGCTGGGTGTCTAAATCTGCAATATGTTAGCTTTCACTTGTACGGCGAATAGCTCATAATTGTGACCCTGACAGAAACCTAATAATTTCTATATTCATATAATAATAATAATAGTAAAGGGCAGTGGTAACTTGATGCTTACTTATTAGTGTGTGAAGGCTCATCTTAGGCTCGGGACTCAGTCATTCCAGTTGAAAGCGTTTTTCTTTTTTTGTTAGTGGTTTGATAGATGCTCGTAAAATTCCGCGTGAATAACCTCGAGTCATAAGCTTCCTGGAACACAGCGTAGAGAATTCTCTCACTGTAGAAGTTTATTGGTGCGTTAGTAAAATAAACTACGGTAGAAATTGTCGTAATATACACTTTTGTATAGCTGCTACCGTTTTTTACTCACGGAATTCATTCATATTTTTAAAACACAATTATTTAATACGCAACTTTTAAGTCCATCTGTGATGTGCCTTCGAAATACATGTTTCAAGTTCTTATCCCGGATTAGAAATGTATGTTTGTGTATGTCATTTTATATGAATTTAGGTCTTGATAGTCTGCAAGTCATCAGTAAGCCTCCTGTCATAAACGAGGAACGTTTAAAACAATAATTTAAAAATGTACATCCAGTACTCAAAAATCAGTACCATCTTTCTATAGGCTGTTCACGATTATTTTAGCACTTTTGAAATCAACCTTTGAAAAAAGTCACTGTCCCTGCCTGCATATATTTTAACGGGCACACTTACTTGCAAGCACCCGGTAAAGTTGTTAGCAACGCGACGGAGAGGAACTAGTACCTTGTCTTAACATTTAATTAAAATTTAAACTTAGAAATTTGTGAATATTGAAATGATGAATGTTGCTTTCTGTTTATAACGCAAATAAGTGTAATAACCAGCAAATTTGTAAAATATTTCCTTTTTTTTAGTAATTTTTAGTTTCACTTGATCAAAGTATGAATAAAGTGACGCGGCTCATGGCAATGTTGATTTTACATGTGTCGGAATATTGCACAATGTGCATACAGGTAGATCTTAAGCAGGGCTTTCAAAAGTGCTCAGTTTACCGTGAACAGCCTTTACCAAAATAATTTCAGCCGGTACATAAATAATAATGTTCTATTGTAGAGAACTCTCCGTAAAGACGAGGGAAGTTGCTGGTTTCCCGGGCGATTCCTTGGTTGCCGAGGCGGTTGCTGGAGATTATTTTCTAGTCGATAAGGACTCGGTGGAAGGAAGAAGGAACCACCTTCCTAATTAATCCCCAGGGAGGAGGGGGCTTACGTCACGGAATGCCGAACGTATCACGCAGGAGCGACCTACGATATCCGGAGTAATGAGTTTGTTTGACGATGATATCTAGAGAACAATTTACGTTGAGATCACATCCTGATGAACAGTCGACACTCATATCCTGTGGATCAATTAGTTATGTACAAGGATACTCAAAACTGGTATCTTTATTTTCATAATGACTAATTGAACAACTGTACTCCAGGGTAAGAAAATTTTAATAAAAATTGTTTCGCAATGCAGTGATATCGATGGAAGAGTAATTCTTACCATTTCGAAGGAGAACATTTCGTACTATCGTGTCTTAAAAACATAAATTCTTTTGGTATTATTGATATAATATTAGTGCGTTTGCCATATGTTACATATTTTTGTTCTATCTTGTAAAGACGATATTAGCATTATGTAACACCGGTAACTAATATTATGTTAGTTATAAATACAATATATGTGACAAAAAAATAATATTTCACCAAAAATGTGGCCTGTTCACTTGCTTGACCGAAATATATTATGGCGGAGGTATACATAAACAACTTTATCAAATTCTAACTATGAAGCGGATGTGCCAAAATCTACGCCTCTAAAATCTGTGGATTGCAAATTGTTAAAAATGTAAGATTCAAATTCTTATCCACTGCAGAAAGGACTTCTGCGCATCGAGTATAATATAATTAATTAAACTTCAGAGAATGAAAACGTGCTCGAAGCTTGAGATAAGGAGAACATTGGCAAAAACCGTGCATCCGGAAAATACAATTACAACCTTAGTCGCCAAGAGAAAAAAATTGGCATACCCTACAAGGCGCTTTCTATGTCAGACAATATTATTTATGTTGAAGCAAGCTCAGAAATATATATCTAATAAGAAAGACCAGAGATTACGAAGGAAACAAAATATAACTCGACAGCTCCATCTCTGAACATAAATTGAGAACAATTGTCGTTCTTAAAGAGCTGTTAGACGATCTGCAAGAGCGACACTGCAGTAGAAGTTGTAGTAGCATCAGCAGCAAGTTTCCTGTTCTTACGTGACAAAGTAGGCGTGTTCTCTAAAATGGAACCATCAGGAATTGCTCCAAAACAGTCGAATGATTGTACACCAATGAAATATGCTTAACAGATATCACTGAAGGTTTGCTGATTATTTTCGTGACTGAAAATACGTAACAGGTGACGCATATTGATTTACATAGAATTTTCGTGTATTATACTTAATCATGATCAGTTGTATTTTATTCACCGGCACTTTAAAAAGCAGAATTTCAGTGATTGAAATCAATGACCAAACTGTAGCGTCTACTCTACTATTGAGCCATCTGCCAAAATTGATACACCTAAATATAATGGAAAATATTCTAGCTTGATGTAGATTTTCTTTTAATTAGCGACGATCTTCACAATTTCACAGTTAACAGTTCGACTGTATTATTTTTCTTAAGGAGTTTAAAAAACCGCCAGTGCCTTTCACGTGCTTCAGCAACGCGTCATTGAATTGGTAAACAATATCCTGGGCATACTTTTAGATATGTGCATATAAATGCACACGCGTGCATATACACATAATACATATATGTTTCTGCTTTGGTAATGATTTTTCTGCGATACAAACTGTGAAATAGCNTATATGTTTGTGCTTTGGTAATGATTTTTCTGCGATACAAACTGTAAATAATGCAGACAGTGCGGCTGTTACAAGAGATTGTTTTCTTTAATTATTTCTCCATAAATTCATTTGGCGTAACACATGCAGTGCGGCACAGCATATTTATATAATGTTTAGATCTGCCATGAAAATGTGAATTTGCCACTTGTTACAGGACGTATATTCAACAACACAGCTAACCACAGGAGAAAGCCTGAGTGAATAAGGGAAGTGTGTGCTTCGATTTCGCTAGAGGTTCTTCGGATGTTCTTCGGAAGTGTCAATTTCGACTAATAAGCTACTATATTTTACATTAATCAATTTACACAATTACGTGTAACACAAGTAGAGAATTCCACCAGAGAGGCACAGGATACAGGCACTGAATATTCAGTGAATTGATATGTACAGAAACTCGCGCACATACCAACGATGAAAACTAAATTTCCACTAGCAAAAATATAAATTGCTTAAATATACAAGATGTTCTGTTCCACAAAACTACTCACGGCACTCATTTCTCTTAAACTAATGCATATATTATACAAAGTGTAAAAAAATGGTCTATTGTAACACCGGGATTGCGTATAGAAGTGATAACTGTAAATCAAATATACGGGTAACTTAATATAATGGCGAACCGTTTGGTCGCAGCAACCCTATGATACGACAAATGGCATTGCAGATATGGCGGCAAAACTTAATGCCTTGATGACTACAGTTGATGAGGAGATGCTGAACAATGTACAAGGTAATACTACTGTGGCTTGCGGCCAAAGGCCAACGAATGAACGGTGGGCTCTTGGTATATTTGATGCAAATCTCACCCGTCTGACAGTGTTGTGGACCCCTATCGTGCATCGCTAGTTCGGCTCGTATGCTTGTTAATACACACAGTGGTGTGTATTAACTTTTACTGTACAGTGGTGTGTATTAACGTGTACTATAATTACATTATGTATCACATGTGGAACTTTACAATGCATAACTTACTGTCTTCACCGCACTGCTGTGTAAATGGTGTAGTGCCCCACACGCGATCATACACTAAATTGGTTGGCCATAACGAAAAAAAAAATCTTAATAATTTCTTCTCAGTTTCCACTTCTCTGCGTAACTCCGGTGTTACAATCTGCCTTTTATTACAGGGTGTTTTGTAAATACAAATATAAAATTTGCGTTTTTTGTGCCCTAAGGAAACTCTTATCCACTGACATGTTTCGCAGTACTTGAAGTGGAAGTCTCTGAAAATCCCCAGTTACAAAAGTATTTAAATCCCTCAGTGTTGACAAAGTTAAAAAAAACCGTTGTCTTTAAAGGCAAATAAAAAAATTAAATTCGCGAAATTTACGACTCCTAAGATATGATTTGAATTAGCAAAGTGGACGGATATGTTTTCCGCTCGCGCCTGTGGAATCGTTTACGACTGCGCTCGAGACACGTGTCAAAGGTTCTGTTTGAAAACGAGACGCCACATTTTGTATACACTTCTGTTGCAAACATAAGTTGGGTGTACTGCGCGTTTTTACCAAATGACCTTGTCGCATAAGGTAATTGTATTGCTACAAGCCAAGAAAAATTGCTCAGATTATTTGTTCAATTATTAAAAGAATACTTGGTTTCAAGTCCTAGACGGTTTTTAAAAAAATTTAGATTTGACTTACTGAACAAAAACCGGTGTTTGTGGGTAGCCTGTGTTTTACAATTCCGTTTGGATGAATTCTACACTCTGAACCCATTAGAAGGCATATGTTTAATGATTACTTATACTTAATACTTTTCATGGCCATTTTTGGTTTTATCCTTTACACCTAAACAATTTATCCCCACTGAGATTCAATCAAATTTTCTATAACAATTATAGTTATTACCAAATAGCATTATTAAAATCTTCAGAAACAGTACTAGACTTAGAGTATAGTATTCATCCATCTTCTCTTCCCACCACTTAATTCTATGTCAGTATTTCCAAAACAGGTTAGTCATACGATGTTTGCCTGATCTGGATTCTACTTTTTTTTATCGGTGTATTTAAACAATATCGGTAAACACTAACCTCACTTACGTACAATATTGTATGCATTATGTCGAATATTATATTACCCAAACGAGGAAAGTAAGTTCACGTGAACGTCGCCTTCATTCATTAAGCAACTCAGACACATTACAATTTACCACTTTGTTTACGAGAAAAGTATGGTCGCTTGGTCCATTGGTCAGTTAGCTGGTGATATTTAAAATGGTGATTACTTAAATGGATGTAGTTTTGCTCATACGCATCACAGTAATAGTCTGTGAGTCTGTGTGTAATACTTTCAGTATCACTTGATTAACGCATGCTTAACAATCCTTTATCTCAGTTAATGTAAATTGTTATGATTCATAGGAGTATACGCAACGAGCAAAATAAAAAAAGAAAACTAAGCTGGGCTTCAAATTTGTTTATTTAACCGAGAACGAGCTACAGAAGTTACGTAGCCTGTATGATACTTGAAAGTTACTGCGGCAAAAAAAAAAAAAATGGCGTTAACTTACACCGTGGAGAACACAGAAACTCTCATAACAAGTAGCTATAAGAGGGCGTCGAGTGTAGGACCGACAGCTTTGTTGTTAATCAGACCCTTAGGAGTTCGTAGGTACGTATCGTTTTGGAGTATTCTGAAGAGGATAATGTTGGGCACATAAAACAACACATGCAAGCTGAAGCGTTCCTCCAAGTTTTGAAGATCAAACATGTTACGCTGTTTCTGGAGAGGCCAGAAAAGGAGCGCTGTAACTGAAATCGTTCAGGCCTTTGATTTTTTTTTTTGCTCCTTGCAATAAGATACACGAATCTGCTTATAATGCGGCTCACTTTCTACCGGTCCTTAACGCTATCACGGTAAAATTTCAGAGCTCTGAAGCAAATTACATGTTGCCTCTTTTCTTCAACAACTCAGGAGTCAGAGAAGTTAAAAGGTTCGTGTTTGCTGGCGGTGATGTATTTCCTGAAGAATAAGAAATGACCAAGAAACACGTATGGATCTGCAGTAGATTTCTTCTGACAGATAATTAGTGTGTATGTGTAGCAAAACATGTAAATAAGAAAAAGTATCACAAAGAGATAACCACAGGTGTCAAATCAGGATATGCTTTTTGGAAAATTTCCTATACTTGGGTTTTCTCCTAGCATTGAACTGTTCGGCTATGTGATCATAGGCTCATTGAAGTCTTGGAAAATGCTTGTATCTGAATGGACACAAAAGCCTTTAGGATAATTCAGAACACTAAGCAGGGCTGAGCATTCTCAGTTTCTAATATAGAAGTTATAATTGGGGATGAAACTAAAAAACGCCAGCATTGCTGTTACGTCGAAAGAGTTTGTGATGAGTAATGAAGAACATGAGATTCATCGGGTGTAAGAATTACAACTCTAGAAGACATTTTGAATATACGGCAAACAGCGCTTTGAAATTGTTCCGCACAGTGCGTGAAGCGGCGAAAGCACGACAAGATTCCCCATTCACTCACAGCTCATTTATATACATACTGGTGAACGCTTCATCTTTTAATGCATAAAAAGTGAAGGAATTTTTTTATTATTCTGGAGTAAGGTACAGACAAAATTCATATAACCTTAAATATTGTGTCCACTATCCGTTTCTAGCTGTTATTATAACATTATACTGCACTGTACACATTGTATCCACTTCTTAAACTTTCTTTTAATATGTCTAATAAGTGGGTTCAGAAACAAAATTAAATGTGTTCACATTAGTTTGTACAATGTGGCTTGCTAACACGTGTTAATAAGCTTACCTTATTAACACAGTATATTTGAATACTAAGAAGTCATAACGACAGAGCCTCAGTTGTAATAGATAAAAGAAAACTGGGCAAAGCTCATAATCCATTCTTGCGTGCTCAAATAGTTATAAATAGGTCACAAACTATGTTGGACCAGTGTCAACAAGTGTTCTTCCTATCAGCACGCTGCCCATCTCTACTGGTGAGTGTAGTTGGTGGGGTGGTCGGGCATTAAAACCCACTAGTACCATGGCAAATAAGTGGGAACACGGGCTGATCGGGTTGGCCCCACCAGAGGTTCTCTCTGGTGTGCCGATCACTAGAGGTTGGACTCGTGCTGGCAGTTGTTAACTCTGTATGCTGGAGGAGGTCTGGAGAGATTCCCCCTCTCAAAGAAAGACCGGGTGGTGAGCGGCAACCCGCTCCGGTGTGTCCTGGTATGACACTAGGGGTATGGAAAGAACCCCGGCCAGACCACACGGTTGGTATGTGAGGGCGAGGGTCTCAGAACCTTGTGGTAGGGTGTTCTTGATCGTACTTGTGAATCAGGTTGGGGCTTGAATTTGGTTACTTCAGGTGCGTAACTGGGCCACCTGCGATGAGAGGGCGTGACCCCTCTTCCCCACCGATTGGGCGGTCGTAGCGCGGGATGGCCATCTGGCTAAGAGCACTACGTAAAAATATAAAAGTACGAATGCCGAGAGGCTGTTGTATTTGCATATGTATATATTTATATATCAGACTTCTAGTCAAGAAGTGAGACCTAATGGAAGATTGTTGCAAACATTAAAAAAAATTTCGCACCTATAAAAGGATTTTGAAGAATAAATACTGGTTAAGTGGCAGCTAAGGTGGTCCCAGCCAGAGACAGGTCGAGCAACATACAAAGTCTGGCCAAATATATCTGAAGATCCAGTATTGACTGGATTGTACCGAATTCCTGCAGTTTTCAGTGCCGAGCAGGATACGACAAATCCAAGACAAGACTGGCATAACCAGTGAACATGCCGCTGTGTTATCGAGGCTGTCTAGTGCGGGTACGGCCGAATGAAAAGATAGGGTTTTACATATTAAATGATTTTAGCCGTGTCACGGCCACCTTTTTACGATATCGCTTTCAAACAAAAGAAAAACACTTTGTCCATCTTTACACGGGCCACATTTTATTTATTCTTAATTGCTCTCTTTAGCATGATTCGTCTCGTCAAAGGGCACAGCGTGATTTTGGTTTGAAAGCAATATTATGGAAGGTAGCTGATATATTTAAAACGTACGAAAATACAGTACAGGTGCTAGAATGCAAAATTTTCTCAGGCGTGAATAGATACAGGATCTCAGAGACAGTTACCAACATCACCGGAATCAATAACCAGCAGCAATTTTTCTTCCAAAAGCGTTTAAGACATCGACGAACTTAACAATTCAAGAAATAACACAGAAATAACAGATAATTTGATGCTGGAGGACCGCGACTATTTATAGGCGATACATGCAGACGGTGAAATTGAAATAGGATTTGAATATCTGTATTTCCTATTAGGAAGAAAACAGCATTTATAAAGCTTAAGCTTAGGTAAAACAAATCACACAACATGGAAAACCCGGGCCAGCCCCTTAAACTAGGTGGTTACGGAAGGAGTTTAAGGAATTGGAAAGTTCGGCATTTAGAACAAAAAAAAAATCGTTGACTGATTTTCTCCTTGCTTCTATGTGCGTACTTCTTACCACGATTAGTCGCAACTGAAACTGTGGGACGCAGAAAACAAGAGTGGCACGCCAGAGCACCTTCTTTGTATCAGTGGAATAGTGATATATCCCAAATGTACCCCTGAAGAGCAGGAAATATTGGTATTCTGCATAATCGATAGTTAATGTTAAAGTTGTGGCCGCAAACACTACGAACGTACAGATGGTACAAATAAAACTAGGCTGGGGTTTCATTGTAAGTTTCCCAGGTAGTTTAACACTGCAGTCAGTTTATCGTTTGGTTTACTAATCGAACCTGCCAGACAAAGCTCTCTCCACTCGATGTTAGCGATAAGCTGTGTTTAAAATGTTGTTCAAAGAAATTATTGTTACGAGGCCTCGCTATATCAGCGATGTTCGTGTGTACAGTAGACTCACTATAAAACTCCTTCCCTTCCGTGTAAACAAACATGGCGAAAGTTAACACTTATTATATATATACAGGAAAAATTACCCCTAAATTAGATAAAGTTCCAGAAATTATATTTTCAAAGTGGTAAACATGTCAATATGTTTATTATAACCAATTTTTACATATTTAATGAGATAATCGTCCTTTAGTTAACGTGTAACGAAAAATAGGCCTGTTTACAATGGAATTTATCGAAGTGTATCAATATAATTATTTTACCTGGTGTGTTTATGGAGGGAGATGTCTCGCGCTTCTGATGAACATGGGTGTACACCGTTTAGATTAATTAAATAGAATTAAGAGTGACGTAGTAAAACGAAGAATGCAAAACTGTACTTCCATTTTTAACATAATATAACATTGTTATACATAATGAAAAATAGGTTATGTCGTCTTTTTATAATGTTCTATACTAAATCGCTGATAAAAATATGCCACTGGGGACTTTATGAGAATGTTGATTGTTAGGAAGGGAAATATTATTTGATAGTAGTAATATTTTTTTCACGTTGGGCAATGCTACACATTCAAAACAAGATCAGGCGGACACAACTGCCACTCATACAACACAGCTCTTTCCATCATAGAAACCGCTTGCTATAACCAACGCTGCGCTTGGTGTGGGCTTAGAAAAGACTTAAGGAGGGGGCGTAAGGCACAGAGACGCTGCGTGCTACGAAGTTGGCTACAAACACAGACTTTGATGAAAATAAAATTTAAAAAAAAAAATACTTATGGAAGGTGATTATTTTGTCATCCCGTAAATAAAAATTACATATGTTTCAGTTTAGGAATACTTACCGTTGTCCAACAAATTTCATTGGAAACAATTAAAGTATTTCTGTATTGTAATAACACACAAGTATCCACGAGGACAAAGATTTCCAATATCAGCAATCAGCGATTATTGAAATCGGATCCAGAAGAATCCAGTGCCTCCACATAGAAGATAGTCGTATTGCCCACTGAGACACCTCTGTGTCACAAACACAACGTCGATGTTCTGTAAAAGTATCAGGATATTCTAGGTGAAATATGCCTAAGGTTCAGACTTTGAAATAATTATGTAATCTGTTTTTATATTAACAATTAATAAATCGTCTATATTTAATTTTTATGCATTTAATATAAAAATAATTTTACTGCAGGTATTTTCAAGTTCTCAAACCTTGTGGTTGTTGATTGTCAAATTGTAGGAATGTTGGCAACACAGTTTTACGCATCTCTATGCACCATATTTGTATTTATTTCACTACAGTAATTTGGGTAAAGATAGCCTTCTGCAATTCTACAAACTTATAATTCATGATGTTTTGCTGTACATGCTAGCAGCTTATAGTGCACAGCGATCGGAAATTATAAGTTATTTCGTTATGTTAATCACATGTGAGAAAAAAGTGTGCACATTAATTTTTCTTAGTTTTATTGTGTATCAGGAGGGATATTTTTTCCTCCACTCAGTCACATCCAGTACAAACCTCTGTCACAGAGTTAGCGTTGAGAAATTGTGTAAAATTAATTTCAAATAGTTTTCTTAACTTGTAGCAAACCGTTTCCCATATATTAATTTAATGGCACAAAGTAGATGAAAACTAAAATTCAATAAAAAAAATTAGGGTTTGATGGGTTTGTAAGGACTGCTTGCTACCACAATATAATTACCTTTTTCTTTATGCTGAAAAATCGAATTTACTGGTGTCAGATTTCCAACTTTAACGACATCCTTCCTTGAGCGAATAAATGAAATTGTCTTTATTAAATTCAAAACATTCTATTCATAGGATAAGTCGAAAATTGATTATCTGCTCACTTTCTTGGCGACAGCATTTGTACTCGTAGAAGTGATTTTGAATACAGCAAAGAAAAAAATTAGAAGTTTCCAAACGTCTACACAAATTCAGTGTAAATTCAATACCAAAAACTAAGTTCTAGCGTTATAAACAATAATATTATCAATATGTAATATAATTTACAATCTGTTAAAATAATATTACTACAGGGTGATTTTAAAATCATGGGCCAAACATTGAAGGGTGGTAGAGCTCACTAAAACAAACAATTATTGTATAGGAATATATGGGCGGAAGTGACGCGTTGAGGCACAAACACGAAAAACATAACACATTAACGGAAACATAAAATGTTCATTAGCAGCATACGTAACGAGTAATTCCGTACAGAAAATGTTAAAACAGTTGCTGGAAATGCATCCACCAACAGTTACGCATGCTTGGCGACCTCTACATATGGCGTGATTGGCTGACAATGGTGGCGATAGTTGAGGGCAGTCAAACTGTGCGCCAGTGACCTGCTGCATCAGCATCAGCATCACTCCATCGACGCTACCAAGCTTGCATTACTGTCGGTGGTAGCAATTTTGAGCAATTATTATAAACATTGCTGTAAAAAGGCATTTAGCGGTGACGTTGTAAATAAACATTGTGTTGCATTTAATGTGTTATTTTTGTGTTTGTGCCTCAACGCGTCACTCCCGCCCATATATTCATATACAATAATTGTTTGTTTTAGTGAGCTCTACCACCCCTCAATGTTTGTCCCGTGATTTTAGAATTATACTGTATAATTTCATTAATACATTTTCCCCACTGATGGCCTTGTGTTTTGCAACATGTGGTACAATTGTTTTTCATTATTAAAATTTATTAAATGATAGACTTGCTTCGTCTGGAAGGATGTCGGGGTTTTCAGCGAAAATAAGGGTGTTTATATACGATATGTTTCATTATTTTGCATCGTCCTTTAGTTCTTGGTTTAATTGCTATTCCTTGCTGAATGGGAAGTCGTGGCAGTTTTCAGCGCAATCCACTCATTTTTTTCTGCAACACGGCAATCTATTAGACAGCCTGGCTTGATAAAGCCCGGAATAAACACTGAAGAAAAGGATGATGGTCAAGACTGTATAGAGTTTCACTAGTTCCCGAATATGTACCATAGCATCTTCGCTGTTATTCGTTATATTTTTTCACAGGAAGGCATCAGTTGTTACTACACATTTAAGTATATCAATGCAACTGCAGAGTATGGCATTCTACCATCTTATAAATTCGCGATAGATGTCGCAATGCACACGGTAAACATTACAAAAAATTCAAGCCTGTAAAATAATGATTTTTAATATCGGCAAGCTCAATTGGTCTGTATCTCAGTGCAAAATTATTTATAATAATAGCATTTATTATTTTGTAACCGTGAGCTTAGAAAAAAAAAAATATATATATACACAATGTGTGTGTGTTTTTCTGGGATATTTTTATTTTATTTGCAATTAGCGTCCGTAATTTACTGTAAGTCTTGATGTCATGAAGACTTGGAAAAGGTGGGGGGGCAGGGAGTTAATTATATAATAAAACCCGCGATACTAACCAGACTTGTGCACCATAGGTTTGTGAATTACTAGCTATAGAACACAGCTAAGGCAACACGATTTCTTTTTAAAAAATTGTAATAATTTATAACATACTACCAGAATTTACTTCAATCATTTTAAGTGTATATATACATATAAAGTTTGTTAATAAATATAAGATATCGTTCAGTAAAAAATATTTTGCAATATTTTTTTTATGTTGTATTATTTTGTGAATTGTTTTCTTTTTGGCGTGTAATTTAATTGAAGACGATTTTTCCCCACCTACCAATATGGCGTATTGGCCACATGGCTACTTTGATTGATAATAGCAAGACTCACCCACTTCTTAAAAGTACACACGCCAAAAGGAAGTATGCAGGTACTTGAGAGTCGCCCCTACGTACACTGTAATATGTCAAGGAATGCCTGGAAAGTAAAATGGCGTAGCATTACAAATACAATTTCAAATACACGCCATAAACACGACGAGATCATCTTTCCTAGAAAATGCCTTAATTACATCACTTAATCCTGAATGTATAATGTGGGCTCGTACAACTATTAAAATGAATGCTCTTATATTTACAGTTGTCTAAATAATATATTTTTATTTTAATAATTTTACTTCCTGCAAGTTAATTATGCCCCTTAATATAGCTGTTCATTTGCAGAACTAGCCTAGTAATTTATGAAAGCCAGTTATTTATACGCTTAAGAGATTCATAGGCTTAAACGAAACGTCAAATCCACTTAACTATGTTACTGCCTATCTTTACACTCACTCATTTACAAAGCAACACTTAAAATGTAAAACATTTACATCATAAGCTCTGTGATTTATGCGAAAGACACTTCAAATTCTTTAATCTCCTAACACACAAAGCAAACATTGGCCGGTGGCGTAACTGAAATGTTCTGCATTTGCAACATTTTATAACATTGCTGCGGGTTCTTTTGCAAATTTCTGCTTTCAAAGAAGAAACGAATATATATATTATATTAATTCGGTAATGTCGGCTTCCAGTTTTAATACAAACAATGCATACAAACAATCTTGTTTGGGGTGGGTAGTTTGGAAAATTTCTCATGCACAGTGAATCATTCCGATTACACCTGTGCTCTTGCGGAATTTTGGCAGGTCCTTTCAGGGCTCATCTTCACAATAGCAAACATGGGGTGTTCGCTTGGCTCGTAAAATACACACTTACATGTATTTTTTTGAGGAAAGAGAGGCGATACGAATGATCTGTGTACAAAACAAATTCTCTGGCTAAGCCACCGACGTGGTGTGAAGCTTTCCATTAAGTACCAGTGGAATAAATAGGTATCGTTCAAAGGCTCACACACACGCACTCACGCGGGAATGAGGATTGGAAACGGGCGGCACAGTATGAACATGCTGCAGCGTCTTGGAGCATATCGGTCGCACTCACCCAGGTGTGATGTGTTGTGTGAGGTGTGTGTGGTCGAGTCACTGGCGGGGCGCGTGATGCCCTTGTTTAGTTCCCCCAGGAGCGTCGACGAGTGGCGGGC
>NQII01001228.1:177296-247460 GCA_002778355.1 Clitarchus hookeri
GCACCGCAGTTAGCACCGCATGTACCGCAGTCAGCTCCACATGCTCTACCTGCTCCACAATCGCTCCACAATCGCTCCACATGTTCCAAAACTGCTCCACCTGCTCCATATGCTCCACAACTTCTCCACCTGCTCCATATGCTCCACAACTGCTCCACCTGCTCAACGTGCTCCACAATCGCTCCGCATGTTCCACAATCGCTCCGCATGCTCCATAATCGGTCCACATGCTCCATAATCGCACCACATGCTCCATAATCGTTCCACATGCTCCATAATCGTTCCACATGATCCGTAATCGCTCCACATGCTCCATAATCACTCCACGTGCTCCACAACTGTTCCACATGCTCCACAACTACTCCACATGCTCCACAACTACTCCGCCTGCTCCAAATGCCTCACAATCGCTCAAACATAGCTCCAAATGCTCCACAATGGCTCCACCTGCTCCACGTACTCCACCTGCTCCACATTCTCCACATTCTCCACCTGTTCCACATTCTCAACCTGCTCCACATTCTCCACCTGCTCCACATTCTCCACCTGCTCCACATTCTCCACCTGCTTCACATTCTCCACCTGCTCAATGTTCTCCACCTGCTCCACATTCTCCACCCACTTCACATGCTCTACCTGCAGCACATGTGCAACCGCCTCCACATGTTCCACATGCTCCACATACCTCACAATCGCTTCACAATCACTCCACATGATCCACAACTACTCCAACTGCTCCACGTGCCTCACAATCGCTCCACGTGCTCCACAAATTCCACACCTGCTCTACATGATCCACAACTGCTCCACCTTATCCACATGCCTCACAATCGCTCCACAACTGCTCCATCTGCTCCACTTGCTCCACATGCTCCACAACTGCTCCATCTGCTCCACATTCGGTCCACGTGCTCCACAAGTGACCCCTCCTGCTCCGCAACTGACCCCTCACGCAATGCAGGTTTCGCATTAATGTAGTGGTTTGCTGTTTTATTATGTAGTGATTCTCTGTAGTGAGATAGAAGGAAATCAGCAAGGGCATATTTAGCAAGTGGATTGAGCCCACTTGTTCTCAGCTGTAGTTGATTTACTGACACCAGGGTCCATTTCTTCTTCATCTTGGCATAACTTGTGTATAATATCGTTAACAGTGCTTCCTATTGCGTCTACATTATACACACAGCTACATTCGAGGTATTGAAAGCTCTAGTAGAATATTCGTAATCGTGGAGCTCTGGTTTCGTATAGCTACAGTAGAGCCATATATTACATTATACACCACCGTATTTTTCCACCTCATCGATAAGTTGGTTTATCATATTAGGTTTCATTCTTGACAAGAACGAGCAAACATCTTTCGATGTAATTGACATGTTCGATTAAACATATTATTTAAGAGAACTGGCTGTTGTGACGACATCGAAGATGGAGGACGGCGCCACAGCCCCCAGTCTCCAGCCCTTGCCCCCCTCCCCCTCCTCCCGGAGACCCATAAGCACATTGCTGTGACTAAACATAATACAAAATCGACATACATAAAACCAAAAAATTTATTTCTTAAAAAAATTTTTCTCAGAACTTCCTGTCTAGCTTAGTCAGAAATCCCATCTGGCATGCAGTTACGACAGATATACCTATATTTTTGACTTCTTAACACATGACAAGTGTGCCCAGTCCTTGCAGTTCAAGCATCGAACCCACTCTTCTCCAGTCCTACTGTTCGAGAATGGTTCGATGCAGACCAAACACACACAAGTTTCATCATCTTCATCTTTTTCAGATTTAGTATTCAAAATTCCTTTTTATCTTCTTTTTCTGGGATCCTTTTACATTAACTTTCGTCTTCTCTTCTGTTTGTTTGCCCTTGGGTGGTTTTCTTTGATTGTATTCGCTTCTTATCGCTTGCTTTTGAGGGCTGTCAGTCAATAGAGAACATTTACGCTGATTAGTTTTCTTTTTGTTTTCCGTGTTTCCAATTTAGGAAAAGGTAACACTGATTCAGTAGAAAAATTAAGTTTTGATGTAACGATTCCAAAGCTTGAAGGCATAGATTATGCTACTGGCGTTGACTCCCGACTTTTTGAAGATTGAGTAGACTTTGCTGTATTTGTGGTTGAGCGTGGATTTTTTTTCTCCGCCAGAACTTGGTGACGTTAATGATCTGTTAGGATTGCAAACTAGCACAGAATAACTATCAGCTGAAGAGTTCGGTGCTGGTGCTGGATTCGGTGCTGAAGACTCGTCACATACAGTGTTCGCTACTGGATAAAGCATATCGGTGAATAACGACGGTCCAAAATCAGTATTTGTAAAGACCTCGCTATTGAACGGAAATATCCCCCATTTCTTGAAGTAATGCTGAATATTGGTTGCACTCACGGCAAGTGGAAATGCAACTTTTAGGATTTCTGGAATGTCGTATTTTGTTGTACTTCTGACAGTAGTTCGCTCTCTCTCCATCTCAACAGGAACTCTTTGGAAATGGTGACTACAAATCCACCCATCCATTGCTATATGTATGAGCTTCTTCAGTGGCCCTTATACGCTGCGGTCTAAGGGTTGTAGCCGATGTGTACAGTTGGGCGGAAACTATATCATCACTGCGTCACTGTTATTTACGAGTTCTATGAGATATTCGGTGAGAGGTGAGACTGATGGTTGCCAAGTAGGAGAAGGACTGGCTTCTCTTTTGAAGAACGCGCAGAANGATATTCGGTGAGAGGTGAGACTGATGGTTGCCAAGTAGGAGAAGGACTGGCTTCTCTTTTGAAGAACGCGCAGAATGAACGAAGTGTTTCATGAACATGAGAAATTCTACTTCGGCCATCCACCCTGAACGATTTCCGGCACCTACACAGCCTATGGGTCCGTCTCTTATAAAATGGTCGTGATACCGCACCCGCGGTAACACAAACTTGGGTTGAATGGCATTTCCTGGAGCGTTTACCGCTGTGCATTTGGTAACAAGTCCCCTCCCCCTACTTTGCGGTAGTCATAGATCCTACCTAATTGATTTCCTTCCTAGAAACTTTTTTAAAACTGGTCTTTGTACAGACGTGACACTNGTAGTCATAGATCCTACCTAATTGATTTCCTTCCTAGAAACTTTTTTAAAACTGGTCTTTGTACAGACGTGACACTAGTTTCATCTGCGTTCTAAATGTTCGATGGTCAAAAAATAGTAATGCTTATAAAGTTCTTCAAGTTTATCAAAGAATCTTTTGACGTTAATCTTGTAGAAAAACGGCGCTCTAGGCATGATTGTAACCTCAAGCGTTCTTATTGCTAGGATTGCATGTAATTTCAAGAACCCGGAAAACCAGTCATATCCACCTATTTGCTTATCAGTCCAATTCTGGGGCATATTAATTTCAAATTTTCTGGCACATAAGGAGGCAAGGCGCCGTACTTCGAAAGGTGTACACTAGTTAAAACTTCCTCTTGTGATGAGGTGTTCAAATCTGCCTATCACACTTTTTTGAAGCCCTGCATACGTTCTACTTTTGGTTACCGATTATGTATCCTTCCACTACATGTAAACATAAAAACTGCCACGTGACTACGTTTTAACTGTAAAATGCTTTGTTTACTGTATTCAGCTGTNGGTTTTACTTTTGGTTACCGATTATGTATCCTTCCACTACATGTAAACATAAAAACTGCCACGTGACTACGTTTTAACTGTAAAATGCTTTGTTTACTGTATTCAGCTGTTCAAAGAATGGTTTCATATTTCAAAACCCATGTCGTACGAATGTTCATAACTTAGGCCTATAACCATATTTAGGTCAGTTTTATGACTTTTTAACTATGTCTGTATTGACGATATTTCTTGCGGTTATTATTTTACATTGTTGACATATTTATTTTAAACACGACATAGCACATTACACGTACACATTAATATCTTGCCGCGACTGTCTTTAACCCTGTTAAAACTGCGGGAGAAAGAACTGTATTATTTAACCTCTTGTTATTGACATGTGTTTGGTTATTTCGTTAAAAGACGGCCTCAGTTGAAATAAAAATTAAAACTAAGGAACAACCAGTCCAACGAAAAGACACAGTTAATTCAAGAACGCAACTCGTGTCGCTTATTTTTGTACGTAGCAACGACAAACTTAAAATATAGTGGTGAACATGCACACAAATGGGCCTACCGTAACTTGTATTCCGGTCATATTTCTATGCGTTGGTACATACTGTTTTACAGGTTTATTTCATTATTTATTTAAATTTATCTGGCTGGGCTTTGTTGGGGTTGTGGCAAACATTCAAATCACATAAGCATAAGCACGTCAGACAATTGTGTTTCAAACGCCATGGGCAATGTTACAACTTTGTGATAAATAAACAGACATGACTTTCAAACGATTAATTTCGCCATAAAAACAGTTCACGATTAAAACGTATAAATTTCGCACGTCCGATATTTTCCCTCACACGCACACTGGTCAAACGTAACGTAATGGCAACAATACTCTTTCACACACAGCGGTCACGACGCACGCTACAGTATATTTATTCCTGCCGTGGAAAAACAGATTTATCACAACATCGTAACATGCCTAGGTAGATTTAAAAACACAACATGTACAAACTTGACGCTTCGTTCTGAAACACGCCATGACATCGTCGTGTCGCCAGACGCCAGTTTTGGCAACTTCGGATAGGTAACCATCCCGCCATCACATCTAAACATATTATAAATATTCAAACAATAAAATCTCGTTTCAGTTGTAAATTACGAATTCAAAAATCGTTATTTTCTGTAATAAGTATAAAATATACTAAAATAGAAAACGTGTATAATTTTCTGCTACTACTAGCGGTGCGAAATTCCCGACAGAGAGAAAGAGATAGAGAGAAAGAAAGAGAGAGAGAGAGCGACAAGCTCCGCTCCGCCTGTTGAAGTTTCATCCTCGGACGAAGAAAAAAAAAACACCACGTCACTAGGGCCTTCGCACGGTAATCTGCGCTGATATTTTTCTATGTAACTGTTTCCTACAGTGCTACCTAAAAATTTAAATATATCAACAGGCAACATTTTATTTACAAATACCATACCAAAAAACTATGTTAAAACAATATTTTAACAGTGAACTATTTCTTACTAGCCGTTGCCAACACATCGCTGCTCTCACTGTTTTTAATTCGTATTTAATACTAAATAAATATTACAAGTTATAGAAGATACGTACTAAGTTACAATTTCATTCATTCAAGAATACAATACTTTAAAGTTAATCATAGTGTTATATATTGGTGGTTGACATGTTGACATGTACTCCTAGGGTGATTTTTCAAAGTTTCGTTTCAAAACATCCGAAGAAACCTTAAATGGACTATACCAAAATATCCAGCCAGCGGTCTCCATTCCTGAGCACTCGTTTCTTCTTTACCTTAACAAAAGAAGATTCAAATTTTGAAACAAAGATTTTAAAAAGACTGTTTTGGTAAGCCTACAGGATGATAAATCATTTTTTTAATATCAGCCCTATACACACTATCGTAGATTAAACTCCGCGTGACATATGCTACATAGACGGTAGAAAATACTGAATTATCGATCTTCCATCAAATACTTTGCTAATTGAACTAGTTTATACTATAGGGAAATCACTTTGAAATATTATCAAGTTGTTAATGGCTTCTAGCATAAAAAAGAATGTATTAAAAGTGATTTCCCACGAGTGTTGAACATTACAGAATTGATTACGGTAATCGTTATTGTGGTAGGAATATTTTGTTCTTTAGTTATTGCACTTCCCTTTGGGTTTCCTATGTGGATGGTAGAAGTTCGGCACTTTTGAGTATTTCAAAACAGGTAAATCTTACCCTAGATACTAAAATTTATTTGCTATATGCAATCAGTTTGTTTACATATATTAGATAAATATCTTACAAACAATGACGTTAGGACTAGTGATAACAATTTTATGACACTTTTTAAACAGATTACTACATTACTGTCATACAGCTCTTTCCGTAGAATTATAACAACATTTTACCAGTTACCACAGAACGAGGTTACGGTGTTTTCGAACAGCGTTTCAAATATTACTACATTAAATGTTTAGTTCATTAAACGAGAAATCGACAATAATAAGATTAAGTCAGTTAGGAATCTGTCACTAAAGAAAAATTATATAGAAGTTCACTTAGTGTGGTTGTGTTAAAATTTGGCATGACAGTCGTGCTTATGTCTGCAGGATGGGTCGCGGTTGGTGGTCTCCCAGAGATTTTTCGTCGGCGCTCTGGCCTTCTCGCATTCTACTGACGATTCTTGGGCTCGCGCACCCCAAAGGATCCATCCTGCACACTTCCTACAACGTGCTTATGACTATGGTGGTCCTAGCGTGCTGCGCTCTGAATACCATGAGTTGGGTATCCGCCACCAATCCTCGCCAGCTGGTTTCATTGTGTTTGGCCGTTAGCACAGTGTTCGCTTACTGTGCTGTCATTTCTTACTTTGTGGTCAACCTGGTGAGGCGTCAAAATTTCACCGAAAGTATCTTTGCCATGATGTCCGTAATTGACAAGGTTGTTTTGAAAAGACCTGTGAGAGTGTACCGCAAAACACTGTGCATTCAAATACTGGCAATACTTACTCACATTGCAATGCATTCACTTTTTATCTGCATTGAATTTTTACTGGAAAAGGATACAAAACTCTTTTCCCCCTTCTATTACTTCACTCTGTTCTTCACTAATTTTATAAACTTTATCATGGATTATTACAGCGTGCTTTTGGTAATGTCAGCATGGTACCGATACAAGCACCTAAACGAATTGTTGTGCCGTTCATTTGGAAACAAGGGACCAAATAATTTTGTTTTAACAGTAAATATCAACTCAATTTTCCGCCAAAATCCAGTCCCTATCCTAAACAACTATGTAGCTTCAGACGAATGGAGAAAGCAAGAATTAATTATTTTCAGGAAAGTTTATTTTATTTTATTTGATGTCGTGGACTCCATTAAAAGTTTGTGTGGTTTACCAACATTAATTGTTATGTCTTCAGATTTTGTTACCATCGTTGTTTACTTATATCACGTTCTAAAACATCGTCAAGATATTGAAGAATCTACTCTGACGAATACATGTTTTATAATTGGGTCTCTCGTGATTTTTTTTAAAATAGCGTTGCTCACCTGTGCAGGCAGCCTTGTCAGTTCTGAAGCAAAGAAAACTACAAAGCATCTTCAGAAGATCATATTATGGGAAGTTCTTGACAGATACGAGGAGAACGAAGTTAAGCTGTTTCTCCAAGAAGCATCTTGGCACAGAGTCGAATTTACAGCTTGTGATGTTATCAGTCTTGATTTCCGTTTCCTGTGTACTCTATTTGGTGCCGTAGTTACATATTTAATCATACTTTTTCAGTTTAGCAACTAGTCAAGTTTCTTCTTCGCTCGTAATATTTAATATGCAAAACTAAAAATTCACTTTTAATAGTTTTAGTTTTTATAAAAATATTTTCTAATGCGTTAAATTGGGGTGTCATTGTATATAGTACCTAACACGGTTAACTGAACACCTTTGTAAGCCCTGCTTAGGATATACTTCTCTTCTCACATTGTATCCTTCTGCTATATGTAAAATTAACATGGGCATTGGCCTGATCACTGTATCCATGCGCTATCCACGAGAAACCATAGAAATGTTACAAATGTTAGTGCGCTACTGATATGCTAATTCGTAGTGTAATGAGTTTAAAATAAGAAACACGAGCTTTAGTGGCCTGCACGTCAATTTGTCTACTGAAGCACATGTGCAGTTATGGGTATTGATTATTTGCAAATGTTGATTTGAAATGTGCTCACTTTGCCATGAACAGCCTTTAATAAACTTTTGTGGTGACTTTTTACAGACTCAAAATTGATCGCTGCTGGAAATAAAGAACTGTGGCAACATAAATGTTAAATTTCAGGAGTTATTTTTCAGTCAGTGTTGTAAAATAGCATAATTACGTACACTGCAACAATGTGGTCACTGGAAAGAAAATCGCAGTTAGTATATGCATTATTGAGGTTATTGACGACTGAATTTCAGTCAGTAACTGCAGTTCTGTGGCCGCTTCTAGCATAAATATGGCGTCCACCAATATCACAGATCTATCAGAGAAGACTGGGTGTAAAAATACATGAAAACTATCTATAATAAAATAGATCGCATAATTAAAATTCTAGAATACGTTTCATTATTATCTACAATAAAAATTGTACTTTTTCATTAAGGTATCGCTAAAAAAAAACCTGGTCTTTTTTCACAGGTGCAAAGTTGCAGTTGACAAATTCAATATTCAGTTTGTATAACTGCAATTTTTCTCTAAACAGTCATGATAATGGCAGTACTTAAGATTATGCAACCGCATCAACTTCAATACTGTGATTCTATTACTGTACCTGTGTGGCTAATAACCTCAATGCTGTAGTTATGCAACTGCATAATTGATACCGCAAATTGCAGGTTTGCTTCGTAGCTGCATTATTATAGATATAATTGCATCACATAATCAGTACAGCTTCAATTAGTGAAAAGACTACAAAAGTAACTGAAAATTAACGGTTATTTTTGCAGCATGGATTATATTGAATGTAAAGAGAAGAACATTTGTATTGAAAACATTTGTGCCTCAACGGAAAATTTTCTTTTTAACTATATAAATTCATTTTTAATGATGCCAACTGAACAACATATTTCAATCGGAGAATTAGTTTGAAATTGGAGTGTTTTTTTCCCAAAAAATAATTTATTAACTTAATATTGGTTTTTTATTAGTAAATATTTTTCTGCTTCAAATGTAATTTTGTTAACTGTATGTGTGGCTATAGTTGTTCGGAGATATATATTTTTTTAATGTTTATCTTTATTTCTGATATTGTATTTACAAAGAATTATGCAATTAAATTCATCTGCATGAATTTTAATTCATTCGTATCAATAAAACCAGGCTTAGGAATACTTTAAATAAGTATTTCTGTTGTACACAACAGTAAAATAATACGTGTTTAAAGTTAAGTTGCTAATTGCTTCATGTAAGGCACTGTGTGGTGTTTTTTCAATTAAGTGTTTTTAAATGTCCTAACACAAAGATATTTTCTGTGGAGTCGTCGTTTGCGTGTGTGTGTACGCGTATCTCAGCAATGTTCTGGCAAAAAAAAACTACTTTTTGCTAGAAAAGGAAAAAACTAATTAGGTAAGGCCGCATAATTTTGCTTATATCGTATTAAGTATATTCAAAAACAAAATATCGTTTAAAATGGTTTACGAAAAATTGCATTTTTAGTGCATAGCTGCACAGTTAGTGGTATATAGTCGCATCTCGAGTGAGAAACACACGGTGGTTTTGTAATAACGATTATTTTGGAACTATTAAAGATATGGCGACTAAATTTTTTTTCTGTATAAGTTAGTCTTGGGCTGGAGGGTTGAGACATCCCGAGAGATCGTTCGCGTGATTGCTCTGCTGCATTATTTGCCTTCTTCTAAGAACGAATATTTAGGGACGCATTTTCGAGCCGTAATATATCAAACTACTGAACATAGAAATGTTTTCCACTAGTTGCGATTAATTTATCAAAGCGTAGTTTTATGTATGAATGAAAAATAATTAAGAATATTTGACACACAAGTAGACGAATGTTGTGTTTTCCAAGCCGAACGTCGGTCCGTGGTTGGCACAGTGGCTAGGGCTCTCATCTCTCACTCAGGCGATCTCGGTTCAACTCCCGACGAGGTTACGCTTGGATTTTGGCATTTGAAAATAGTGTTCGAAGATACTATACTTGAAGCTGGTAGCCTCATTACCCATAAAAAAAAATTGCCGGCGAGCCTTTAAATGACCAATATCACCAGTAGTGAACCTTCCTGCTGGCGCTGGGGCTCGGCCACGGTGAGTAATTTATGGCTACGCTTTGGGCGAGTTCTGACTTCTTTATTTCATCTTTTCACTAAAACAGTTAAGGAACTTGATCAAATCACTTACTTTCTTTAGGAAAATCACCCCACAGAGTTGTCATTTTATCATCTTCCGTGAATTAATCACCTACCTTAGGGATTTGATCAAATCTCCGGTTTTATCATCTCCCTGCGACATATACACAGATTAAAGTAATATAACCACGTTGCGGTTACTTGTCCTGATTTTCTAAGTCCCTCAAAGTAACGGAACGTTCATAGTAAGCACAACTGCAATAAAATATGCACAGTTTTAAGACAGATTTTCCTTCGCCGCTGTTCCTTATATCCAGAAATGAGTCGATTGCATCGCCCCAACTGCAGAAGCCTGAACTATCTAAAAAAAAAACTATGATGGACTTGTGTGCCGTGGATGAGAGGCGGATTTTAACTCATTTGAAATATTACATGTTGTAATATACGGCTAATATCGATGATCAGTAGTAGGCAACGATTAGCTTGAACTGCAGAATAGTAATGCCGGAATTCGGTGCGTGCTGGTGCCACACGAGTATTGAATTGGTTTTAATATAGTAACAAAACATTAATTTGTTAAAACCATATTAATATACAACCGTGTGCTATTGGATGGATGCAAGACGAGCAAATTAATTTGAATAACGACTATTAATGTCGTTCACGTCCTCATGCACTCGTTTTTCGTTCACGAAATATAGCCCTTTCACAGTTACTTCAAACTTTCTTGAAGCCCTGCTAAAGTTCTACTTCCAGGATATTCCTCCGCCTCGTGCGAACACAGCTTAACCCAACACCAAAGGGACAGCGCACCGCGTTCGTGTGCTTCAGTTTAATATAATAATTTGCATAAGAACAACTTCTTACTAGGCATTATCAACACACATTCTCCCTGTATTTATGCATATTTATTATAAACGAAATAATATAGTTTACGGATAAAGTATAATTAGAAGTTTGATTAAACAAAAAATAAGGTATTTTTATGTTAACAAAATTTAAAAAAAGTTTGTGATACATGGCATTATTTCGGAAACAACCAATCATGTTATACACTGTTGAAAATAATGCTCATTAATAAAGAAAGCTGTATATTTTATAAACGATATAATTTTATTTTTAAATATACTTAAGTCACAACTAAATTAAGTTCAATTATTCTTATCGTCATCAAGAACAAGTCCGTAAAGACTCAAGTGAATCTCCTGAACCTAATAGAAATCCTGAATGCTCAACAAGTTCTGGGTCTTAATAACAAGTCAGTTAAGACTCAAATTACAGATCTGATCCTATGCACACCAGAGTAATAAATGTGGAAATGCCTCCCAGATTCAGTGATTATGAACTCGGCACAGCATACTGTTTTTGTGTAGAAAATCCTGAATTGTATGAAAATGCAAAAATACTGGGTTTCTAATGGTGTCATGCTATCGACAATGAGACTGAAGCACTTGAGAAATATGACACATGGGAACCAATAGATTGGTTATAAGGGGAACAAGCTATTGATACACACTGGGTCTTCAAAACCAAACAAGATGGAACAAAAAGAGCAAGGCTAGTAGCAACAGGTTACCAGGAAGAAATTGATCACAATGTATGCTCTCCATTTGTAAGGGTGGCCTCTGTTCGGCTTCTGACGTCCTTTGTTCTACTAAACAGTTAGGAAATAATGCATCTAGATATCTTAACTGCCTTTTTGAACTGATATGTGAGTACCAACATATCCAGCAAGAATCCAGAGGGAATAAAGAATAGTGATGGTTCACCATGCCTACATTTGAAGCGAAGTCTTTATGTTTACGATAAGCTCCCAGAAAGTGGAATTTTTTCCTAGACAAACAAGGAATGAAAAGATACTTAAATAATTTTGTCTTTATAATGGAGACGAAATATTGCTTCTTGTATGGGTAAAAGGTGTCATAATCACAGGTAAACCTAATTATTTATTGCGGCAAGCTAATTGAAAGCATCAGAACTGAATTCAAGGCGAATGATTTAGGTATGCTGGAAAACTTGTTGGGAGCGAAAGTTTTTCGAACAGAAAATAATTTAGGATATCTCACTGTAACGTTATCACTAAAATGCGTACCAAATTCAATGTGGAAGAATGAGATGGTTCTGGAACTCCGATGGAAACTAATTTCCAAGTCAACAATAAAAACCCAGTTGCAGAAAATGTTCCATACAGGCAGCTAACAGGATCCTTAATGTATCTGTCTACAGTCAGCCGACCAGACGTTGCTTACTCCACTTCATGTCTTAGTAAGTTTCTTAGCAAAGCCACTGAACAACTATGGACAGCAACCTAAGGCAGACACAAGACTTGATACTGACATACCGACGATCATCATAAAGCAACTTGACTCGAACGTAAGAGTATAATTAAGTGGATTAATTACTTTTCATGGAACAAATGCCATACAATGACCATCCCGCAAACAGTCTGCAGTTCCTTTGTCTACTGCAGAAACAAAGTATATAACACGTGCCGATGCAATGTCTGATTTGATTTATATGGTAGGTGTGCTTGCTGACTTGGATAAATCATCCATGAAAACATCAGTGTTATTGTCAAACAACCGAAGTGCCATCAGCATTGCGGAAAGCTTTGAAAACAGCAGAATATTCAGACATGTGGATGTTAAAGTGCATTTTATCAAAGACATGGTAAGTGGATAGAAAATGGGGCTTTGGGGGCAAGGGATGGGGACTGACGATCGAAGTATCCACCGCCATCTTGGATTCATCATCTTGTTTCCGGTGGTCATCTTGTTTTGGGCTGCCGTCTTGTTTCTGGTCGCCATCTTGTTTCCATCCGCTATTGTGTTTTGCACTTATTTCTCTATCATTCTATCTGTTTTTTTTTCATGCTCGATCATTCCATCTTATATTTTCATGCTCTATCATTCTGTGTTGTTTTTTCATGCTCTCTCACTCCATCTTGGCTGTCTGTCATTCCATATTGTTTCTTCATGCTCTGTCATTCCATCTTGTCTCTCATTTAACCTCTTTCTCTCTATTGTCGCCTTATTCGCTCACCATATATGTAGTTCCCTCGCCACCTGCTAGGGGTGCTGGTGCGCTATCTTGTTTGCAGTAGTTCGTTCATCGCCTGCTAGGGGCGCTAGTGTCCACCATATTGTTTGCAGTTGTTCCTTCATCGCCTGCTAGAAGGTGCTGGTGTGTGTCCGCCATATTGTTTACAGTAGTTTAAGTCGTCCAGCGACAGCCAGGAGCACTGTTTTTTTTTTTTTTCAGAGCTCAAAAAATCCTGAGGAGGGGTGCAGGATCGTTCTGCCAGAACTTATGGTCGTCAGCATGGTTTACACCCTAGCCAACTGAGCTATCAAGACATGTGTTGGAGCAAGGGGTTAAAAAGAAGTAATAGGCATGTGTGTGTGTGTGTATGTGTGTGTGTGTGTGTGTGTGTGTGTATGTATGTATGTATGTATGTGGGGGACGAATGAATATTTTGTCGTGATGTAGTAATAATTTTTATATAGGTTTTTTTGACTATTCGAGACTTATATAGACCAGCAATAAGAATTTTTTCATATAGTCATACACATGCAATAAAATTTTTTATATAATTTTTTGGACTATCCAAAACTTATATAGATCAGCAATAAGAATTGTTTTCATATAGTCATAGACATGCAAAAATATTTTTTTCATATAGTCATAATTGTTATTTAAATAATTTTTTTTTTAGTCATTGGTAAGATTTTTTTAAGTATTTATTTTCTTTTAAGTATTTCTTTTATTTTTAAGCATTTTCTTTTTAAAATTTTTATAAAAAATGTACTTAAAAAAATATTATTTTGTTGTTTCATTTTTATTCAGTTTTTATTTTAGTATTGTTTTTCATTAAGGACATTTATTTTTCTTGTGCTGGTCATCCATACTCCCGCCACCACAATACGCCCACCTTCTCATTCCCCACCCCAACCCATACCTATTTTCCCATCAACTAATTTGTCAGAGCAAATCAGGCACCTTCGCCTACCCCCTCTATTGCACTCATAGACCAGCATATAAAAGGCCTCGGGGCCCAGTATCCTACCAGCTGCTGCCGTCTTCGTCACCTGCTCGCATTAAAGTATATAGTTTATTTCTAGTCTGAAATTTTCTCATGGCCAAGCAGCAGGTGTTTGTCTGCTGTCACAGTGGGAGGCGCGCGCACTCCCAGCACCTCCGGGTGGTACACACCTCGAAACGGGCGCAGTGAGGTAAGCCGCGAAGCGGTGAGCTGTGCCCTTGACACCCACCACTGGGTACGGCTGCCACGCAGCGAATGGCTGGCCTGACACCTGTAGGCGTCCCGACGCCTCTGGTTTGTAATGCTTGCCCCCCATCCCACAGGATGTAGTGGCCAACTATGAATTAGGACAAACATATTGCAAGAGTGCTCGTAAAACAAGCCCAGCGAGCAACCGCGCTGCAAACAACGGCGAACACATTAACAGTACCGATGTGATAAACCAAATTCAAAGACAGTGCAAATTTGACGTTTTGAACAATATCAGTCAACAATATTCAAACATCAGTTCCCAATCAAAGAAATTTGATGTGGCAGTTTACTGTGCATGGGCCAAGGTATCCCTACTTTTTTAGTGTACTTTGTGCCTTCAGTATTACCATTCAATTTGCCTAACCGCGACCGAATTCGCAACCATACAAAACTGGAACTTTCAGTCCTCACAGTGTCACAGCCATAATAATCAATTGAACACTTCTCCAGTGTGCAAAGATTTACTAACTGGTCCAGACTGTCAACCAATGCAGTGTCTCAGCACAGTGTGTCCAGAGAGTGAAAGTAGTGTGTGTTACAATGCAGGGTGTGTGCAGTGCATATATACAAACAATGTTTGCAGCCTGGTGCGAGACTGACAGTACAAGATGGCAAGATCACATGTCGGCAATGTACAGCAGCGGCAGATGCAACACGATATCAACGCGCATGTGGCAGATGTAAACAATTTAGCGCCGCTCGCTCATTCCACACCTCGCCAGCCAGCATTGACTGCATCACCTCTCTCTCCCAACCATCTGCCGCTTACATAACACCACTTGCCACCTACTTTTCCATGCCTGCCTTCCCCCAACAGATGATTCAGAGATCCAAACTCACATACCACAATTTCCGGAACCAAACCCGGTGACACAATATTCCACGCCCAAATTCGTTCCACCTGCTGCGAACACGTGGCCACAACGTAGCGGAAGGCAACACCAAACCACATAAACCATCCCAACCTTTGTGCCTGGACCAACCTGTGTTACCACGCCCTCGCGATTCCAGTCGCTACCCACCTTTGCGGGAGCACCTACAGAGGACACATCTGCATTCCTGAGTGATTGTACAGCACACCTCCAGTGCTATGGGGTATGCGAGGAGGAGTGGCCTAGCTGCATTGGAGCATAACTCACCAGAAAAGTGTGTTCCTTGTGGCAGTCTATCAATCACTACGGTCTACAGTGGGACGAGTTCCTCCATGATTTCCAGTGCCGCTTTGGAGGAGCATTCATGTCACTTCAAGCGCAAAGCAAACTACATTAGAAGAGAAGCAGTCACCAGAGAAACTAACCACGTTTACCACCGGAAAATTACATATTGTCATACGTTTCCACCCACACCTGCCAGAGCGCAAAGTGCTCGAAGTGGTGGCAGAAATAGTGCGCCCAGAGTACCATGCCGCGTTGGTGCCACTGCTTAATAGCAAACTTGATTAACTTATGCATGCCACGATAATCTTAGAGCAAAATCTGTGCCAGCCGCATCGCGAACTGCTAACAAGTGATGCACGATGGAGCCATGAGAAACGTCAGGACAGTGTCAAGGGACAGGGTGCAGTGTAAAACAGTACTAAAATACACTCTTTCGGTCAACAATGGAACTACAATTACTGTGCAGGAAGGAGTACATAAAATATGTATGGGTGCAAGTGACAACAAAAGCAATAGTGTGACAGACAGTGTGCATAACAAGTATGTGAAGTGGGACAGAAGTCAATCCCCACCAACTCCGTGCCATTATTGTGATGGTCAAGAATACCATTGGCACAGTGCATGCCCTAACAATTCCTACATCAAACAAAAACCAATCCTGTAAGCAGCAATCCGGTAAATGGGAAGCAGGGGAAAAGAAGCCGGACGTTCCCGACACCCCAGTGCCGGACAACATTACCGTCTTGACATCGCAACAAGCACTAGTTAACGAGGTTAGTAGCAGTCATTCTCAGTTCCTTAATATTTTAGTGTTTATTAATGGTCATCATTGACATGCATTAATAGACACTGTTGCCTCACATAACTTCATACAGCCTAGTTTCGCACATCCTACAGATATCACTGCAGCAGCTCATGTAATTTATTTAGCCACAAACCAAAACACCAGCAAAGCACTAGGTCAAGCCACAGTGAAGGATCGCATATGTGACCTAGAAACTATCCAGAACAATGGTTACCCCGGACATTACGGAAGATGCCATCTTTGGTATACCGTGACTTACTGAACAAAATACCATAGTAGAACCCGCGGTACATCACATCAATTTTGGCCTAAATGAGCAATTCACAGTATATAACCATGACCGGCGACCAGCTAATACAGCACCAGCTGTTTCACTGGCGGACTTTGACAACAATATACTACCCGAACACCACACAGTTTTTCAGTGGTTCCTTGATAATCGCTGAGACGTGTTTGCAGCACACGACGCCCTTCATCAAACCACAGTAGCTGAGCATACCATACCGCTAGTACATGACAGGACTATATACACTCCACCACACAGTTATTTACCGCACCATGAGCAAATTATTAAACAAAAATTCAAGAAATATTGAATGACTGTGTTATTGAACCAACAAACAGTGACTTCAATTCTGCCATTGCATTGGCACCTAAAAAATATGACACATTCAGGTTTTGTGTAGATTTTCAGCAAGTTAACCAAGTGACATGTAGTGTGTTACCACCATACATCAGCATCAAAGATGATATAAGTTCCTTAGGGCAAGCCAAGGTCATGTCATCCCTTTACCTTAAGAGTGGCTATTAATAAGTGCCTATCTAACTCGAAGACTGTGGCAAGACAGCTTTCATGGCCCCTGGCAGCAGGCATTTTCTGCACCATGCCATCCAGACTGAAGTGTGTACCAGCCACCTTCCAGGCGATGATGGTAATCGGCAAATTCACACTCGCCTACCTGGACGACATGGTAATATGGTCGGCAAGTTGGGAGGAGCACTCACACCACCTGTTATTTGTACTCGAGAGGTCGGCCATCAACTGCCTCATGTGCGCAAATGCCAAATGCCACCTCGGAAAGACCAGCATCGACTTCCTGGGGCATGTCATCGACGAGGAAGGCAACAAATCCAACCCCGAACAACGGCGGCTGATTGACGAGTACCCACCACCATGTACGTGCAAGAAGTTCTCGAAGTTCTTTGGTCAAATAAACTGGCTCCAAGAGCATATCCAGGACTTTGTCGTCATCATCGCACCACTCAACGACATGCTATCAACCCAGCAGAGGTTTCAATGGGACGGCTCTGCCAATGATGCCTTCCGTTTCTGAGTGTGCCCGACTTTGGCGATGTACGATGCCACAATTCACCTCTACCTGCAGACCGATGCCATCCAAGAAGGACTCGGTGCAGTGCTCTACCAGTGCGATAACAATGGTGAACATTGCGTTATCAACTTCTTAGTGCCAAGTTCGGACAAACTAAGCGGATGTACGATATCAATGAACATAACACCAGGTGATGTCGACGACGCACCAGGCGCCCCGTTATGGCGACCCCGATGTCGTGGTCCGCCGACCACCAGGCCACCCATGTCAACACCAGCAGCAGCCGCACCAACACCATTCAGACCACCCAAGGGCCCCATACGCCCTGTGGCCCCTACGTCGTGGGCCCACAGCCTGTCCCTGCGGTGCCTGAAGATGTGCGGCTCGCAAATGTTCTCTGTAGGAGGGGGTATTGCTCCCCTAGTGATTTTTGTGTGTGTGATAGATTAAAGGCAATTATCAAGTTAATTATATTTTTCTAAGTGTATACAGCATAAATTAGGTCAAAAGCATTTAACTATAGTGTTAGAACAAAAAATTGCTAAATAACTTTATAGTCTGGCACAGGCATCACCTGTCACCAGTTTTGAGAGAAAACCCCTAGGCCTAGTGGCTAGGGGAAAAGAGTTGCGTTAATTTATATTCCAACAAATGTAAAGGTATGAGTATGTATTATGTATTTATTTTCAGCAAGACTGCTCAGATAAATTCTGATAGATGGTTTCATGACGATTATAACACAGGTCTAATATTAACGTAAAACGTTCATGTTTCAATTTTTTATACTTTCTTTTGAAGGGCTTTTAAGTATCACTTTTCAGGGTCGTGTTATGTTTTATGTATTATTTAAAAGCATTTATATGTTTTAAAATTGCATTTACCTAAAAGTATAAAAATATTATATAGTCTACAATGGTGACTTTCTTCCTTCTTCCTGTCACAGAGTTCACGCTACCATCGGCTGTTAGATTTATGGGTATGTGGGGTGCGGGTGTGCTATGCATCAGTTCCTGGAAATGCATATTCGTTTATTGAATCACAGTACGCAATAGTTTTCTAATTTCATAGGAACATTCAATATTTTACTTCATTTCCCGAAAGTAGTGCCAACCCTTTCCTGCCTGCAGGCTCTTTATGCTCCAGGAATGTAACTTTTAATATAATTTATTTGTCATGTTGCCACGTGTTTGATCACAGTGTTACATGCTGACATGCATTTTGTAAGTCGTGTTGGCTACATAGAGTGAACTGTGTTATGCGCTTTGTACACTATCATTTGTGAAAATTGCCACAGACAGAAAGAATGGCCAGAATGAATATAAACTCGGAGAATGTGTAGAACAGTGTATCAGCAGTAATAAGTGATTGCGATTGCAGAAAAAAGGCGTACACATACGGCCAGCAGCGCCCTCTTTTGTGTGACCAGAGAGGTACGTGTTACACCAAGCTCAGTCAGTGAAGAGCCTTCAAACGAAGTGAAAGCAAGTGTCAGTATGCCACGACGACATCAAAGGATGCCATAACAGCATGTGAATGAATTCGTACAGGGGAGATTGATTGGTCTCCGGCTAGATCATGTCATTACATATTTAATTTAAGAGTATTGCAGTACCAACATCATTATAAGTGACATAATAACACTTAATTAGTGTTGTGTATGTCACCAGTGTATGTATTTTAACTTGTAGTGTTTATTTTTTAATTAAGGGTATATTGTGTTTTGCATTTTTTTCTGGAGCCGACTTCTACAAGGTTTAGCAGAAGCCGATACCATTGCTTCAGTTAGGATACAGCACCCAGGCCAAGTGGCAGTGCGGGAGTGTTGTTCCAAGTGAACCCCCTGGTACATTCACTTTTTAGCTGTTACCATTTTAAACTTCAATAGCATTTACTCGTGGAACACCTTTAGCAGTTAGTGCCAATGAGTGCACCATCTGCCTCTTGAGACTCCAGTCCAGGACTAATTGCACCATGCAACCTTCTTTCTATTGTATGGTTTCGTGAAAATTTTCCGAATAGTATATTGGTGGGCCTAGTGCCGAGCCCGTGTGTTTTTTAAGTAATTGTGAGCATTATTTTTAAGTATTTTACAGGGCTAATTAATGTCCTCGGTTGTTATACCTCAAGGTTTATCAGGGGATGGCTTGCAAATAAACTTATGACCTAGCTTAACCTAACACACCAATGCCTTACCTGGTATTCGAACCCAGTACCTCCAGTGCCCCAGACTGGTGGTGCACCAACCGACTGCGCCACAGGAGGTTGGCTTGAGTTATAAGTGTTTATGTGAATAGTAGTAATGAGGAACTAGGAAAGAAATCTCACAATTTTATTCCCACAATGCATTTTTATAGGCCAATTGCCAAACAATGTATTTTTCTTAAGTAGAATCTGCCATATAATTGTACTTTTGAGTGTCTTATGTAATTCTAGTGAAACTTCTGATTTTTTGTTATTGTTTGCTTTCCATATTATTTGCTTCCTTTTTGAGAAATATGGTGCCAGACCGCTCTGACCTTTGAGCTACCTGCCACCATGATTATAATTAAGAATCACGGGCGCATAAGAGAACGGCATGTCACTGTGCTGCTCCCTGGATACCTCAACTTTTGTACTCTCAATTTAATAACAGTAGTTTGATTAATTTAAAACCCTTACTTTTCTGTGCCCTTCTCCCCCTGCTGGCCCACCATACCAAGGGGCTTTACTCCTGCCACTAATTTCGTTTGTGCTCCATGTATTTTCTG
Source organism: Clitarchus hookeri (assembly GCA_002778355.1). Classification (NCBI taxonomy): domain Eukaryota; kingdom Metazoa; phylum Arthropoda; class Insecta; order Phasmatodea; family Phasmatidae; genus Clitarchus; species Clitarchus hookeri. The sequence continues at coordinate 197,570 of NQII01001228.1, forward strand.
CTTTGGGTGGCCACAGCCCTTAAATTTGTGCACCAACTTAGATGTCTGCTGTACATAGTTAACATGCGAGTAAACATCGTGAACGGTTCTCCATGTTTTATTTCATGTGTCAATTTGCTTCACTGCCTCTTAATAGTGTTCAGACCCCGATTTTCATTGTGATCATATTCTTCACTATTTCACTGTCAATATTGACGACATCAGACTTAAGTACCATAAATTCATGGAAATTGTGATGTGGCACAAACAGCTTCGTATTTAGTGGTGTAAGATAAGGTGCCTACACCTTCCTAGGTAGGACCGGTCAACAGGAATCTTCAGCAGAGGGCCAGCCACATGGATAAATGACCCACTGCCTGCTATCCCATGCTCTCGACAGCTAACCGACACCCAAATAATTTATTTCCTCAACAATACCCCACCTTCCACTTTCCACCTAGAGCAAACCCATTAATTTTATTTTGCGCCACAAACCTTTTTCTGTTTCGAGTGGCCATAGCCCTTAACTGTGTGTACCAACTTAAGTTGCTGTTGTACAGAGTTAACATGTGAGTAAATAGCATGAACTATTCTTTGTGTTTTATTTCACATGTCAGATCGCTACATGGCCTCTTAGAGTGTGCATACCCCAACTATTCATTCTGACCTTATTCATTACTGTTACACTGTCAATATGGGCTGCATCTCAAATGTAAATACTGTAAATTAATGGATGTTGTGAGGTGTCCCAAACAGCATCACATTTAGTGGTGTAATAGAGGGGGTCACATTACCAATAATTGACCCTGGTCTTCTGCCTTCCTATGTAAGACCAGTTAAATGCCTGCAACAATAATCATCTAGACTCATTAGCTGTCAACAAGGATCTTCAGAAGAGGGTCACATGTGTGAACGACCCACTGCCAGCTCTTCCTTGCTCTCGACTGCTAACTGGTGCCCAAATAATTCCTTTCCGCAACAACACCTCGCCTACCCCCTTTCCGACTGGAGCAACTCTCGTCAACTTTGTAAAAAACATAGCTTAGATTTAACATAAACCTAAAATCTAATGGCATTTCTTAAATGCAAAAAAATTAATACAATGTATACCACTGCATTTCGTCAATAAACTTGCATGATAAGTTTACATATAACTCCTATTTACTTTCAATTTATTTTTCCATAGGGCTTTCACTCTCATCGTCTTTATGTTTTAAAGTTAACTGAGAAGTTGGGGATAGTAATACGGACGTCGTCCGGGTGCTATGTTAAGAAAAAGTCCGAATATTACACAATATTCCTATTTAGAATAGAATCGGTGCCAGCTCACTGGATGAGCAGGAAGTCCCAGTTCTCAGGATCGTGAGCCGAACGACTATGTGACTGTATCCCTTGACACACACAGTACAAATTTACAGGAAAAGGTCATATACAGCCGGGGTATTCAGGCTCCCCAGCACGCCTAAGTATTACTTTTTACCTTATAAATTAAGGATGCTTCCTTGAGACGTCAATGACTTCCTGGATAGGGCCAGGACCCAAATACAACACAATGAGAACTCACAAGTTACGATTAACTAAGTAAATTATATTCCTGAATAGTGTACACAGTTACATGTAGGCAATATAAATTAAAGCGGACCTGACTCACAAGGCCTGCCAGTGGCTGTTTGCTGTACAACGAGGCCAAGAATTGCACGAAAACTTACAAGAGTAATTAAACCTCCGGGGTCGATAAATTGAGCTGACAGAGGGGTGCTATTGCAGTTAAGTGTTCCGAACAAAGTATGAAAGTCCCCTGCGATGCAACGTACTTGCAGCACCTAAGACCCGTGGAATCAGACTGCCGGAGATGGCGCATGTCAGCGGCATCCTTGCCGAGAGCTCGCGCCACTCGGTGAGGTAATTTAATTAACTGACCTCATTAACATAGAACTTGAAACATATACACCTAAAACACTGAAATGTTCTGAGCGAGTTTCCTTAGTCCTGTAGAGAGTTAAGAGTTCTTAACTAAGCACTAATTTACATACAAACATGATTATGTGGTGCCTTGCAGAGCACATTGGAAATTTAGATCTGTTAAGTTTTGGGGCACTCTACGAGCGGAATGGTCAGGTTGAAAGAAAGAATATTTATTTCTCATGTCAATTATTGTCTTGATAAGACATACAATTACACTCGGAAAATTATATAAAACACTTCAAATACCCTAGCCTTGCTACTCTTCACCTTATTAAATATGCACATAGCGACTGTAGGCCGATGACGTGATGACAGTGGCCGTGCCAGACCACACAGGAGTAGTCCATGTCAGTTTCAATCTAAGCACTGTATTATTTACCATCTTAGCAATAATGTCGCAGTGGTTTTTTATATCTCCAGGACAATATTATATTGTTCTGTAAGTATATGTATGTGTGCATATATATCTGAAGGTTTGTGTACTCACAGGTAGTTTGTAAGTTGAATTAAACTGCGTACATTTTATTTTATATATATTAACAGCTGTTAAATCTTGCATGGTTGTTTTTCTATGAAATCAATTTTATTCATGGCAAGGTCATCCTGAATGTACACATGTGGGAAATATGATGGATGTTGCCACTGGCTGGTTGGTTTTCTAATGGTTCTGCGGTTTCCCCCACCATTACATTTCATCACTGCTCCATATCCACCTCACTTCACACCCATCAACACTGAAATTCTCAGCTGTTAAGCAACTCTGAAATCTCTCACTATCTAACAACTGTTAGATAAATGGCCAAGGACTAACACAAAAACTGGAAAAGAATATGTTTAATTTTTTTTATTTTTTTTTTTTATGATGTGCTATGACTGAATACATTCAGCAAGTATTATATAACATTTAATTTACATCTCGTATCACATTACATGAAATGTACATTACTTAACTTACAATGCAGTCAAAATTTTAATTTCTGTGTTTTAGTTATGTACCACAGGTAACTTAACGCTGTCTAATATTGTAGAGGCAATAAACAAAACTGTACCCTGCAATAAAGATTAAATAAATATAAAACCTTATCACATCAGAGAAGTAATGTAATGTAAAGATAGGGAATATCTAAAAGCAGATTTGAATTTATCTACCAGAAACCATTTACTATATTGACACAAAATATGTATACAGAAGATGGTCAGATTGTAAACAGATCTTTCGAGTCATTTTCAGGGTTAGAAATTAAAATAGAAAGGCCAGCAAATAATTAGTTTTTCATGGCTCAAGAGCATGTGAACTTTGCCTTCCAAAAATTCTGCTAGGCTGCAGGTCGCTGTTTTGTTGCACTCATGCTGATAAGCAACCTGCAATACTTAACCCTATAATATTCGCCCACATTCACATTAAAATCAACTCCAATGTCATATTTTTAAAATTCAAATATTTTCTAGAAATATATCCTTTCTTATATCGAAACTTAGTTGTCAACATCAAAAAGTTTTACATCCAACATACCAGCACCAGTTGGTATGTAGGTATATTTTAGGAATACTATAATTATTAAAACTGGATCTAAACTATATTCTACTACACTACGATGGTAGCGCACTTATATCTAAAACACATGCTTATTGTCGCCAATAACAGAATAGGGTGTATGTGACATGGGTAAATATAAAGAATAACAGCTTTTCCGAAAGAAAAAATCCCGAAAAGAAGTATATTTCGACTTTACTAATTACACAGATCACAAATTTACCAATGGCAATGACGCAATATGCTTATGAACCACAAAAACGATAAGGAGGAGGGCCATGAAGATCAGGAAAATTGTGGGGTAATATCACTAAAAAATACACCCGCAAAAAATACAATAATGCCTCAATTCAATATTTATCCACCCAATTTTGTAATATGTGCTCACCTAAATTAACTTAACCTATCCCCAAGATTAGTGAATCACTCAATTTACATGTCTTATCTAACCTAGGATTATAGGGTTAAAATATAATCTAACCTAGAATTGTAGGTATTTAATCCAACCTAGGTTTGTAGGGTTTTAATCTAACCTGCAATTTTATTCTAATCTAGGATTTTAGGGTTTTAAAGTAACATAAAAAATTCCGGAAGTATATCAATAAACTCACCTAGGTAGGTGGTGGGTACAATTTTCACTGTCTTCGGCCAATTCAACTACCGTCGTGCATTACTTGCACTTTACGTCACTCGACAAAACACCATGATCTTCTAAAACGTCCAAATAACACCCACCACATCGACGACTGTAACACACAGAAGCACTCGTACTTGTACCCTCCATTCTTAAATCACAAGCCTTCGCATGGTCGAATTCGGATGTCACAACTCATGCGCGCAACAGCACACACTACTCGCCACGAACCGCACTGTCTTGCATCTGAACTGCAACTAACATACGTTAATGTCTACGATCCACAACCAATAAGGTGACGGCCGATTCGCATTTGTTTACATCATAACTACAGCATTACAGGACTAAACATTATGGCGTCCGACGTAAACAAAGCGGCCGAACTCCTAGTATATTATCAATTTAATTTTCTATGTTATTCTTGTTTTATCATTTCGCCATCCTAAGTATGAAACCGGTAAGGTTTGCAAATACGATTTACATAATTTTTATGGCCTATTATTATCCTTCAAAAAACCTGCTATTCCTTACATTTACAGTGATGTGTTCTCACGATCGGTGGTTTAGTGAGAAAATTATTTGATTACACCACTAAAATATTATTGTCTTTTAAAAGTGGTGTGACGTAAGTGAAGACACCTGGAGATATAGCTTTTTCTATGGAGACTAACCGCCATCACTGTATAGCCCAAAACATAGTTTATGTTAGTATGATGTTGCGAGAAAGGTTATTTTCGTAGGAATTTCTCCCACCTCTTCGTGTCTCTCATATTTTGTTTTTCTCGTTGGTTTCGCCCACAGAGGAATCAACTTACTTACTCTATGCGACGCAAGAAGAATGTTACAGCTTGTGTCTTAGTTACTCTGTGGCGTTTGAATGACGACTATCAGAAGTAAAAAAATTATAGTGTTTATTTGAAATTTTTGTACATTTTTATGGCCGCGTTTTATTTCAAATAAAATATTATGTTAAAGCTACACTAAACAATTTTACTTAATATTTTTGTGGGGCTGTTTTGAAAACGTAATCTGATGAATATGTGTATATATGTATATATGCACAAAAATTCATAAATTGCCGCCACCTGAATCGAACCCACGGGTCCTTCTTTAAATTGATGATGTTAAATGTATATTCATAAACCAATTTTTTTTTTTAATAAATCCTAAAATTACTGTTTTCTTAACTTTGTAAAAGTGTAGACGAGAGCCTGCAAAAAGTGTGTGTATTAAAACTAAGGTTTGCTCAAAGGCTGGTACAACAGTAAAATATTTTTTAAACGTTCCTGATTAGATTATTACTTCTAGGATACAGTTTTCATTTCAGTTGATTTTCATTATTTGATGAAAAGTTGATGAAACTAACGAATTTACTTTCCTTAACTTATACGTGAAACAAACAAAATCTCTGTTCTCTGGTGCCCGTTGTACGCGAGGTGGCTGCTGGGCCGCCTATCGTTGGCTCTTCGGTTTATTTATAAGGGGGGAAAAGTATATATATATATTTTTTTTTTTATTGTTATTTAAACGCTTTGTTAACATTTTGCTGACATCGTGATACAAGTCATGAACAAAATTGTAAAATGTGTTGAATCTTTTAAAACTTCCTAAAACATTTACTTGGAGTAGTCGTATTCATACTGTGTACACCCCTAACCCAGTAAGTTATATTTGGGGTGTAATGGAGAGTAATAAAGAAACAAAATACAGCATTATATCTTTGGATTGTTACCTGAGTTTATGCTGTGCATGGCAGACACAGTAAATTTTTCATTATTACGTATTTCAATTTAAAATACTTAAGGAATAAAATCTCTTAATGACCGTTCTTTAATACATTTTAAATGACTCCCACATCTCGTAACCTTTCGTTACCGCGCGCTGCGTTGGTGCCTACCTCCTTTTCTAAGAAATAGCTGCTTCGTGGTTGAGTTTATAAGATCAAATTCACTACCTACAATAAAGATTGACAACTACATATAAATTATTCCACTTTTGTGGCCTTCACATGTTCGGTAAAGAGCACCAGAAATCTTTACTGTATTGTCTATTTTCGTGTTGATACACTAAGCGTATAAATACTTTTTTTTTTCCTTGTCTACCGCGCACGCTCGCCAACTGTACACATAAGCAAATAAAAACATATCACGTGACGCATGACGTAAGTAGTAGACAAAAAGGGGGGAGCGAAGAAGGCGTTGGAGAACAGTAAACGCAGTTATTCGTTGGCAGTTTGTGATGCTTGTAGGTGTTTTTGTGGCGTGGCCTAACTCTGAAACCTCGGAGCCGTTATTTTGCGACTGCTGCTTGTAGTGTAGCGGAAGATCTAGGGAAGTCCGCATCAACTTCCAGGCACGGTGAGTCATATCGGGGCATGGCCTTGGCGTGACGGAAGCTAAAATGGTTGGCGTATCTGGCCGTGACGTGTGAGGGCTCGATCGTCCAGCTGCCGCCCGCAGTTACGTGCGTTGTCTGCTGAAGATCGTACGTGCCACTGTGTTGCTCCGTTGGATTATTTACTTTCTCGTGGACTAGAGGAGGAGTGCGTGAGCGTGTTACCCGAGAAGTGACATAACCTAAAACCGACCAAGATGCCACCCAGCGGTCCCGTGTACCAGCCTACGACGGTGACGTACGAGCAGCAGAGCGACTGGACGCCGGTCAGTTACCTGTCGCAGACGGTCGGCAACGGCATGAACCGATCGCGGTGCATGCAGTGGTTCCTTCTGATCGTGGGCTTGTTCATCTTTGCGGCGGGGCTGATAATGGTTATCGAGGCGGCAGTGGATTACGCGGACTCGCGCCAGAACGACCACGAGCTGGAGATAAACGGGAACGACAGAAAGGACGACTACACCAAGGACGTGGTGATAATGATCGGCGGGGCGCTGCTAGGGTTGTTGGGGATAATGCTACTGTCGGCGTACTTCAGGATGTCGCGGAGAAGGAAGGGCTGCCCGTGCTTCCCCAGTAAGGAGCAGCGCCTGGCCCGCCAGCTGGACAACCAGGCGAGCAATGGCCAGGTGAGGCACGCGTCCACTCTAACATAACAATGCACTGGCAGCTGTCCTTCCCTGGCACTAGCTGGCGTCTTTGTTTATTTCCTATGTAACCCATTTCAGCACTATTTCACGGGACGTAGGTGCTGTCACAATTGTCTTACAATTTACAAACGTACTGTTTGTTTTATTACGTCCGTAAGATCTTTTTTAATACATAGCTGTACAAAGATATTGGACAAGTCAAATTACAGTATACATTGTTTATACACTGGACGAACACTCATAAACACACGTCAGATTGCAGTACACACACATCTTTTCTTCATAATGTGACTAATCTTCTTCCAACATTCTGTACGGCGTCATCGTTTTACTGAACCAGAATAAAAAGGATACGAGAAAAACCGGAACAAGAAATGTGTACGATGAAATGTACAGTAATTTATTAATTTTTGCAGTTTAGATATTCATCCACGCTCTAAAATGCACATTCAATCAAAAATTCTTTCAGCTATTTTTTAAAGAGTGTTTGGTTAGAGAAGCAATTTTCTTGAAGGTGGTGTGGTAATTTATTGAAAAGTTGGCTACCAAGGTAGGAGAGGGCTCTTTCTGGACTAGTTTTAAGTTAACTGAAGCCATGTGCAAGTTTTTTATTCTACTGCCATGCTTATGAAAGAACTCAATTTTCTTAAATAAATGACTGTTTTTGGACACGAATATGAGTATTGAAAACGTGTACTCACATGCAAATATTAAAATCTCTGAGGTTTCGAAAAGAGGTTTACACAAGTCTGACTTTCTTTTGCCTTTTATTATTCTTACAGCACTCTTTTGTATGTGAAACACTTTTTTACTGTCTGTGGAATTACCCCAAAAAATTATACCATAACACATGATGGAATGAAAATATGCAAAATATACCATTTTTGTTGTATTTTTGTTCCAAGACCTCTGCTACACTTTGTAGAGCAAAACAAGCTGAACTTAGTTTGGGTAAAATATACGCATTGTGAGATTTCCAGTTTAGTAAATTATCTCCTTTTAAGCCAAGAAACGTAAGTCACTGCTTATTCATAAGAATGTTTTATCTAGGTTGAGATTTAATTTGTTTGCGGTGAACCATATATTTAGCTCTGTATATGTTGTGTCTGTTTTTTGCATAAGATACTTTACTGAGTCGAGAGACTAAGATACTATTATCATCTGCAAATATAATTGGAGTAGTGCCTGGGGTTAAGGCACATGGGAGGTCATTTATATAAACTAGGAAGAGTAGGGGGCGTTTTTCCTTTGATCCGCACTTGTTTTCTGTTTGAAAGGTATGGGCTTATTAGTTTATTGGGTGTATCTGAGACTCCATAATAATTTAATTTTTTCTGTAAGTATATTGTAATGTCAAATGCTTTAGCGAGGTCACAAAAAATTCCATTAGATAGCAAATTTCATAAAAATTTTTGATTCTCAAAATGTTGCAGAGATCTCCTGTAAATTAGTTTTTCAATTACTTTTTTAAAGGAGGTAAGAAGTGAAATAGGTTTATAATTGGTTACTTTGGTCTACTATGCATATACAATGCTAGTTCAATGCATATATGAAACCATTTTTAAATTTTCGAACACATAATATATTAAAAGTACACAATCAAGAATACGTCATTGACTTACAAATTAACTGTTAGTATACAGCTTGTGATAAAACAGGTGAAGTCGGCCTGATGGTAAATTGCATATAGTATTTTGTGAATGGTAATTTTAGAGTTTTCTAGTTTTTATTGGGTAAAGTACCGAACATTAAGCATGTGGCCTACAATAAAATTAACCCTCTGGTTTTCAGTGTAACAAAACTAGTTTAACCTAGGGTGTAATGGAATTTTAATTTTTGTTCGCCATAATTTAAAATAGCGTTACTGAGTCTAGTGACAGCTTTGCAGGAAATAATTAAGCAACATGTGTACATACACCTTTCCAGTAAGCCCTATCATTCAAAAAATATGTTTACAAAAGTTCCAGAATCGTTTTCATGTTCTCTTGTATCCAAGTCTTCAGCCAAAAAACAAAAGGAAAGCTATGAAGATCAGGGAAATTGTAGCATTATGAAGCCTACAATCTGTGTTAGGCCCTTGTAAAAACAACTAAAACACCAAAAATATAACTTCAAAAATACTATACTGAACCGTATCTAATGCATAGTAGTAGGGAATCACTATTTTTACCCCATTTTGGACTAACCTAAAATGGTTAGATGTATAAATGTTTTTTTTTTTAAGTGAATAGTAGAGTAATCAAGTTTATTTTTTAGATAATATGTCAGTGATAAACACATAATAAATAAAGCACAGAATAAAATCATGAAACTACCCTGACAAACATGAATTAGTTAATTTTATCTGTTTACTTATTTTGTACTCACTTCATAGAAAATGGAAAGTAATGTACACACTGCTGTTGTCAGTGCACTGGAACTATCACATTTTAAAGAAATACGGGGAATAAATAATGCTTATGTGTTTAGCAGGATCACAAAAACCTCTTTCGAAACAAGAAAGTGAAAAATTCTCTTTGGTGCTACAAGTTCTCAAATAATGACATTGTTTTGCTCTATTGCTTATTTATTTATTTTTCATTTCTTCAGCCCTAATACGAACATATTTGTTCTAGGGCATAGAACATGTCAATGATCATAACAATTATGTTTCTCAAGAAAATACATAAACCTACATAGACAGAATATACAGTAGAAACTAGATCAAGTATTGCAGAAAAAACCCTTAATATACTGGTTATGATAAATATGTAGGCCTAGGTTGATAAATATTGATATTCATTATTGCCTTTTTTTTGTAGACATAATATGTGTTTACGAACAGATTAAGGTGCCCAAAAAATTATACTCACCACAAGATATAAGCAAATGAAAATATGATAAATATGCTACCTTTATCACATATATCAGACATACAGCGTAAGGAAAAGATAGCAGAATTTAGTTTTGGGAGTGAGTGCTATGGGCCCGTGAACACTTTGCGATGAATGAACGCTTGCTCCCTTTGTGACGAAGTATGCATCTGTTGAATTAGGACACCCTTATTCATTTGTATCGGAATGTTACTTCATTGTATGAGTTTCGTGTGTCTTTGCTGCAACAACAGAGACTTAATTGTTCTGTGCTCGCGCAAAGTTTGACAAAAACACTTTTTTCTACTAGTAAAAAAGTATGTCATTTATTCCTTGACAGTATAATGTGTTAACTTTAAAAAAAATACCTAACACTTGCAGTATAAATAATTAAAGTAAACTTATCAAAAGTTTGCTGGTTTTTAAAAAAATAAAACACAAATTACTTATGCATGTACAAGTTGTAATTTTCTTCAGTGCTGGTGGTTCAGCCACATCTGGTTGTATACATGGGCACCAAAAGGAAAACATCAAAAGTAAACAGCAACAAGTGAAGTACCTCAAACAGTTGCACCTTACCANATACATGGGCACCAAAAGGAAAACATCAAAAGTAAACAGCAACAAGTGAAGTACCTCAAACAGTTGCACCTTACCGTGAATTCGGACAGCAATAGTGTGATGTCACAGCACTTAAGCATTTTTCTAGGGACACAAAGCCAGGTAAGGACCCTNTGTTAATGTTTTCTCATTTGAAATGATAACAGAAGCCAACTTCCTTAATTGCGATTATCATATATTGCAGTTTTGAAATTCTTTTTATTGCGTGTGATGCCTATAGAAAGATAAAAATTTAGGGCATGGTAGTCCTGCTGCATTAAGCCCAAGTTTTGCTGAATGCTGTGTATTTACAGCACATCAGTGTAAAGATTCATGTTTTGTTGNCCTGCTGCATTAAGCCCAAGTTTTGCTGAATGCTGTGTATTTACAGCACATCAGTGTAAAGATTCATGTTTTGTTTTGTGGTTTAGCCTGTATATTTTGCTTGTATTTACAAACATTTAGACTGTTATCATTTGTAGATACAAGCAACAAAACATGAATCTTTACACTGATGTGCTGTAAATACACAGCATTCAGCAAAACTTGGGCTTAATGCAGCAGGACTACCATGCCCTAAATTTTTATCTTTCTATAGGCATCACACGCAATAAAAAGAATTTCAAAACTGCAATATATGATAATCACAATTAAGGAAGTTGGCTTCTGTTATCATTTCAAAAGAGAAAACATTAACAACTTCAAGAACACTTCATTATGGTAGCTGTGTTCGAACTCACTAGCCAAGGGTCCTTACCTGGCTTTGTGTCCCTAGAAAAATGCTTAAGTGCTGTGACATCACACTATTGCTGTCCGAATTCATGGTAAGGTGCAACTGTTTGAGGTATTTCACTTGTTGCTGTTTACTTTTCATGTTTTCCTTTTGATGCCCATGTATACAAGCCCCTGACAGTGTGTGAGTGCTCTTGTGAAGGAGAGTAATGTTGATAAGATAAGGTGGTTAAATATACTGTACTAGGTTGAAGTGAACAAACACGCTGTAAAAGCCATCTGTAAACAGTAACACATTAGAGGCAGGCGCCTTGGTAAATAATTTCAAGTGGTTTATTATTCAACATAAAATGGATTAGTTTACGCATGTCTCAAATTCTGTTTTGGCGCAATATAAAATGTTTTATGTTTACAGTACTGTATATTAGATGAGTGTCTTTTCCATTGTGCACCTAGAAAGCATACAGAACATCCACTATTGAGTTTGACTAATTTAAGACCATAATTAATTCTGTTACTTTAGGTTTCTATTCTGCCCGTGTCTATTTATCTGTGAACGGTTCGTACTCTGCATACTCTGAACTTCGTATGTGAACTGTGTCACTTCAATAATAAATAAAAGTATGGAACAAAATACACCGGAACTTTACTTTATTTTATAATTAATTAGCGTCCATTTTACAGAGTCTCGTGCTACTCCGTCTTGAGCTAGTCGAGTGCAAGTCAGCAACTTATAGCCGGTGTAACTGTAGCGGCCAACGTTACAAGCTTTAACAGGCCAGAATTGATTAAAAGAGAAATAGTAGTTGTGAGCAAACAAAATACAAACACAAGGTTCCATATTTAATATAACAAGTTCAAAACAACAGGGGAGTGGGAAAGTGTTGGGGAGGTTTGGAAAATACTGAGCAGAGAATCAGAAAAGACTATTATTATAATAATTTTAAGATAAAGTTAAAAAAAATTTACAAAACTTTTGCATATGTTTAAAGCCCTGACATACGCACTTCACAGGCACAGTTATAACAATAAGAACAANTAACAAGTTCAAAACAACAGGGGAGTGGGAAAGTGTTGGGGAGGTTTGGAAAATACTGAGCAGAGAATCAGAAAATACTATTATTATAATAATTTTAAGATAAAGTTAAAAATAATTTACAAAACTTTTGCATATGTTTAAAGCCCTGACATACGCACTTCACAGGCACAGTTATAACAATAAGAACAANAATTTACAAAACTTTTGCATATGTTTAAAGCCCTGACATACGCACTTCACAGGCACAGTTATAACAATAAGAACAAACACATCATAACACAAGCACAGCGACCTGGCTACAATTGGCACAACACTTTCAATGTTTTTCCAACTTTGATACTTGAGAAAGATTTGTTGCTTTAGTTGGTAGTAAGTAAACCACTGCAATTAAATTATCTATCTCGTCCATTTCTGCCGACAATATATAAGCCAAATTTCACTTTAGATCTCCCACAAATTCACATTGAGAACATTCCACAAACTTAACAAAAGGCAGTCTCTACATGAGAACGGAAGTCAATACACATTCTTTCTTATTTCACAAACCAGTTTTCCATTTGACAACTTAGTACAGCTTTTAAGGCTTCTGGTTGGATGTATGATGATACACAGCAATAGTATTAAGGGAAATTAGAGTTGAACTCTTCTTGTTACTAATGCTGTGCTTAGGCATGTGCTTATCGCTGTGCACAATTGTACTTTGTCATATGGGATTACTTGAAGTAAAATTCTTGTGTATAATACTGTTCGTGATGTGGGTGTGACAGGTTCTTAAACCTGCCCTAGAGAAATGGAAGTTCATACTAAGGGCTCTACAAACAAGTTTGACAGGGGACATGATAAATTACGTAATATCTCTTCTAGCAGTCATTCAAATAAAAATTACACAATAATCTTTTGTAAATTAATAAAAAATAAATTGTTTTTCTAGAAAAGGAATTAAAATTATATGCCTCGCATGAGAAGGAAATAAAAATATAACACAGTAATTAACTGATATTGGAAAATTATATTAAAAACAGGTAACACAGAACAGAGTGGTTTACAGAAAAAAAAANCACAGTAATTAACTGATATTGGAAAATTATATTAAAAACAGGTAACACAGAACAGAGTGGTTTACAGAAAAAAAAATTAACAGTGACAACTAAAACAATATTAGATACAATGGATTCGAGTGAACTAACGTAGTGTTATGTGTCGCTGGTCTGCACCGCTGACCTTGGTCCGTCCCACGCGAGTGGGCGGGAGAGAAGGACAGAGTAGTTAGATGATTTATGGACGCGCGCAATATCAGTTGCAACCAGACACATGGTGGCGGCAAGTCAAAGGAATGTTTACAAAGCGTGCCTGTTATGCCTATCAGGGCACGTACCACCCCTGACCTGGGGTATCGGGTGTCTTTGAGACATCTGAAGAATGCTCTGGATTGCTGGCCTCACTTCNACGTACCACCCCTGACCTGGGGTATCGGGTGTCTTTGAGACATCTGAAGAATGCTCTGGATTGCTGGCCTCACTTCTCTCAGCTGGACTCGGGGTGCACCGAACCTTCCAGGTAATGGCCAGCGGCTATAAAAGGCGTGTCGGGCCTCCAAGCCGGCAGTTGTTGAATGGATGGGTTTCAGCTATAGAAGACTAGTGAGAAGAGAAGCACGCTGCGATAGAAGTGACTAACGGGAGGAAAATCTGTGACTGCTNTCAGCTATAGAAGACTAGTGAGAAGAGAAGCACGCTGCGATAGAAGTGACTAACGGGAGGAAAATCTGTGACTGCTAACATCAGAGCAGTGAAGAGTATGACTGCAGGCCGGATCGTGAGTGAAAGACATTACAAATGATGGCAACAGATAGACTGGACATGTGTTAATGATGAGTGTTGTTTAATTGACAATAACCAAACAGAGACCTAAAGAAGGACATTAATTAGAGTTGAAATAGACATTAAATATTGAGCTCACTGTGAAATAAAAAGAGTGATAGTGGAGACAGATAATTTAATGCTGTAAATGATAGCTGTTGTGAATAAATTAAAAATCTAGTTTAGTTCTTTTATTTCCTCAAACAGAATACTAAAAGTATAAAATAAAGGTGATAATTGTAGCTGTTTCTCAGAATGGAAGAAAAAAGAAATCTTGGCTGCAATACTTAGACCTACTGTAAATTAAAAAAAATTTGAATTCTCTGAGAATATTAATCAAAACAAAATAAAATTCTTTAATATAGTTGTATGCTAATAAGTTAATTTTAAATGTCTCAGAAATATAATTTTTGCAGCAGTTCAATGAAATTATAAAGGAAAGGCTACCAATTTTAAACTGCCACCATAAATTTACTTCTAGAAAAAGCAAAGGCTGTAAAGTTTTTNACAGTAATTAACTGATATTGGAAAATTATATTAAAAACAGGTAACACAGAACAGAGTGGTTTACAGAAAAAAAAAATTAACAGTGACAACTAAAACAATATTAGATACAATGGATTTGAGTGAACTAACATAGTGTTATGTGTCGCTGGTCTGCACCGCTGACCTTGGTCCGTCCCATGCGAGTGGGTGGAAGAGAAGGGCAGAGTAGTTAGATTTATGGACGCGCGCGATATCAGTTGCAACCAGACACACAGTGGCGGCAAGTCAAAGGAACGTTTACAAAGCGTGCCTGTTATGCCTATCAGGGAACGTACCACCCCTGACCTGGGGTATCGGGTGTCTTTGAGACATCTGAAGAATGCTCTGGATTGCTGGCCTCACTTCTCTCAGCTGGACTCGGGGTGCGACGAACCTTCCAGGTAATGGCCAGCGGCTATAAAAGGCGTGTCGGGCCTCCAAGCCGGCAGTTGTTGAATGGATGGGTTTCAGCTATAGAAGACTAGTGAGAAGAGAAGCACGCTGCGATAGAAGTGACTAACGGGAGGAAAATCTGTGACTGCAAACATCAGAGCAGTGAAGAGTATGACTGCAGGCCGGATCGTGAGTGAAAGACATTACAAATGATGGCAACAGATAGACTGGACATGTGTTAATGATGAGTGTTATTTAATTGACAATAGCCAAACAGAGACCTAAAGAAGGACATTAATTAAAGTTGAAATAGACATTAAATATTGAGCTCACTGTGAAATAAAAAGAGTGATAGTGGAGACAGATAATTTATGCTCTAAATGTGTGAGTAAATTAAAAAATATAATTTAGTTCTTTTATTTCCTCAAACAGAATACTAAAAGTATAAAATAAAGGTGATAATTGTAGCTGTTTCTCAGAATGGAAGAAAAAAGTAATGGTGGCCTAAAAGAAATTTTGGCTGCGATACTTAGACCTACTGTAAATTTAAAAAAATTTTAATTCTCTGAGAATATTAATCAAAACAAAATAAAATTCTTTAATATAGTTGTATGCTAATAAGTTAATTTTAAATGTCTCAGAAATATAATTTATGCAGCAGTTCAATAAAACTATAAAGGAAAGGCTACCAATTTTAAACTGCCACCATAAATTTACTTCTAGAAAAAGCAAAGGCTGTAAAGTTTTTNTATAAAGGAAAGGCTACCAATTTTAAACTGCCACCATAAATTTACTTCTAGAAAAAGCAAAGGCTGTAAAGTTTTTAATATTGCTAGTTGATAATAATTTAACTTGGATTAATCAAGCAAATTACAGGTTATTAAAGCAAGTTTTTTTTTCCCATTTTTCACTCTGTGGTGAAATGTGGAGCATTTTGAGAAACCTGTCGTGTAAAAAAAAAATTAATATTACATACATAGGAAAGCTAGACTGCTAACTAACAAAAGTAAGTCATCCTTGTATAGAAAACTAAAATAAGTTTTGATAGTATTACATAAAATGACTTACAATATGTTTATAATTTACATTAAAGTAAAGGATTTGTTAAAACTAGGTGAAAATAAGCTTAGATTAATTTTTAAATGAAAAAAATATATATATATATTACTGTGATTACTGGACTGTTCATTTACAATTTATTTATACCTGTACTTATGTTAAATTTTGTATACTTGTGTAAAAATTTAGTGTGATTCAGAAAGTAGCAAGAGCCCTCACTGGTGTCATATTCCTTCTTTGTTCAAAAGGTTGCATGATCAAACTAGGCCACCAGGTCAAATATTCCATTAAGAATATTTGATCCAAACCATAAATATGGTTTAGAGCTCACCATAATTATAGGTTCCCATCACCTCTAGTCTCTATATGTATAACAGAGTAGCATGAAACCCAGTACAATTCGGCTTTTGTGATCACGATAAGTTGCATGTGGTGTTTAATGTTGAAATTTTTTTCTCTTTTTTATTCAGGTGTTAACACTAAATCCTTCTACAGACCTGCTTGTGACAGCCCAGTATGCCCCGGTGTCGGAGATCTCGTACCAGCCACCAGCAGTTTCTGAAGAGGAAGAGACCCGCAAACTAATGGGTAGTGACAATAAGGAGTGGTGAGTAGTTTATCTGGTTTACACTGTTTCTGGTACTTGACATTTTACATCTTACACTCCTTGATTTGTCCTTTTTCAGTTTGTATCATTATTCAGTTCTTGAAAACAAGCGAGACCCTGAAGTTACAGCATGCTTTTATGCCAATGGAAGTTTTGGGACTTCTGCCTTGGAGGAAGTTACCAAAAATCTTGCACCTTAGAATGTGTCACATCATTGAATTAAACTTTACACAAAACATGCCTGCACTTGCTATAGTGGGTCGGACTGATGCACTACATCAATGTCACGCTTCGATTTTCACGTTTGTGCATATTCTGGATGTACCTTCGACAGTTATGGTAGAAATTTAGATTTTCTTGCCATTCACAAGATCTTGTGTTTTTATTGTTTTTACTGTATTAGGAAATGTGTTTCTTCTTATATGGAGATTACCAATATTACACAGAGAATTACTTGTTAACGACTACATTACATGTGATCTTTGTAACCAATTTAATTCCAGTTGTCTTATTTTGGCTGCTACCATTCTCACTGTCTACCTAGGTTTTTTTTCCATCAGTCTCCACATTTTATTTTATTTCCTCAGCATAGTGACCTCATTCCCAGTAAGGGGCCCATGATGTCAAATAATGAGTATTCACAAATTGTTTTCTAAAAAATTTTAAGACCGGAGATTATTAGAATTTTATATTTGCAACAAAACTGCATCGAGCATATAATTTGAGACTGAGCAACTGTATTGGAAGTAATTTCCCATATAAATTGCAAATATGTAAATGCTGACTATTTGGCAGTGTGCATATAAGATGCATATTGTTAAGTTTTGTGATATTTAATGTCTTTTCCATACAACATGTACTGCATNATAATGAGTATTCACAAATTGTTTTCTAAAAAATTTTAAGACCGGAGATTATTAGAATTTTATATTTGCAACAAAATTGCATCAAACATATAATTTGAGACTGAGCAACTTTATTGGAAGTAATTTCCCATATAAATTGCAAATATGTAAATGCTGACTATTTGGCAGTGTGCATATAAGATGCATATTGTTAAGTTTTGTGATATTTAATGTCTTTTCCATACAACATGTACTGCATGTACAAAACGTGGAAAAATGTATGCCTCTTCCACAGAGTTGAAGATGGGCACTATAATTAGACATAGTATGTTAAATACGNTGTACTGCTTGTACAAAACGTGGAAAAATGTATGCCTCTTCCACAGAGTTGAAGATGGGCACTATAATTAGACATATAGTATGTTAAATATGTAGCTTGTGTGTACGTAAACCAAATTGAACTACGTATACAAGAATTTTTGTATAACTCTCGCAATCGAGTAAATGAATCCTGCAGCACTTTCTCTGATGGTTATAATAAATAAAAAATGTTTCTTGCTTAAGTGGGCACGGTTTTTGAAGTTTGACGCTATCGTCTTTTTGAATGAATGCCTGAATACACACCTTTGTGTTTTGTTACTATACTAATTTGTAATTAATCAGGGCCAAAAATTTTAATATTGAACTTTTCTTTGTGAGTTTTATATTTGTAGAATTCTTTTGAATGGAACTCATTGTCGTGGTTTGCAAAAAAAACTTCTATCTTACTATTTGAGCCGGTACAGAGACATACAAATGGGTTTAGAGATTTTTAACTAATGTCACACTGTTACTGGTAGAATAATTCTTTTCACACAGTCCAGTGAAATAAAAAAAAACAGCACACAAGAATTTTGCATTACTAAACAAAAGTATTTCTACGTTTTTACAACAAAGTAATATTTAATATTCTTTTTAATTTAAATACAACATACACGGTTGGCCTTGTTTGCTTCGGCATGTTCATTAGCTGTGTCAAATACCCTTCTTATCAGTCAAAGCATGCCTTCAAATATGTTCATCTCTAACGGGTGACTGCTGCAAACCCACTTTGTCAGTTAGTGCTGCTGCCAAGAGGGGAACGGTAAAACCACGTCTACAGTGAGGAAAGAAAGGATCACAGCCCAGTTTATGATCGTCTGCAGTGTTAAAACTGCTATAAGAGCTGACATTGATGTCTTCTGCGCGCATAGATAGTCTAAGAATTAAGCACAAACCTGTTATGCAAGTTACTGCATTGCAACTTCACAGCTTTTCAAAATAAAAATGCCATACAGTTATGGTTGATGGAATAAATAGTAATAACAAATTGACACAAAAAAAATAAAAGGAAAACCGTAAAAATTTTACAAAGAAATACTTTGCAGAAAACTCAGGTGTGCTTGTGCTCTTGTGATTTTTAGTACCGGATGCTACTGCTCGTTCCTACTTCTCAGGCTACCATACCACTCCACCCTGTTTGTTATGATTTGCAGTTTTTCAGCATTTTATATTTCTGTTACGCTTTCAATTTGGACTTGATCTCTGGTCTTTACAGGTATTATCCTTGTTTAAAACTTAATCTTTTCTTGGTACATTCTCTATGTTTTCACCGTTCCCAGAACCACTGAATTATTTGAAATTATTTGTTATGTTACATTAATATTTGATAAAGCAATATTTATTTGAACAATTCACTTTCATATATTGTTGTATTGCTATGTCTGCTCTTCTCACAGTAGACTCAACTTGCTGAAAGAGAGAAGCGGTGTTCTGTTTGGAAATTGCTGTCCAGGGAATAAGCTTATATTTAGTTATTTGCAATGGGTGACGTAGATTATTGCATATTCAAAATTTGAAATTACTAGTATTGTATAATGTTACAGTTCAATAAAATATTTATTTAAATTCATATTAGTTTGAATGTTTATACTTAAGTTCAAACCATACATATTAGAGTGGGAGCGAGCTAGTTATGGGTTAACTGGTAGAGCAACAATTAGAACATGACGGATTACTAGCCCAGTTATAATTTAACATTAGTCAAGTACAGAGGCTTAACTATTATAATCAAACTGACTTTTACATTGTGCGACAAAGTTTATGGAGCCATATTAATGTTCTACTGACTAAAAGAATCCCCGCCTTAAAATTGTTTCTGAAAGCTAATGTATTAATTGGATTACGGCTGTTGGCACAGTAGTCTTTTTGGGGGCTCCTCGATCTGTCTTGCTTAACTGGTATCGGGCAGAGGAAAGATCTTTTGCGCTGCCCTGTATTGCTGGGATATTGTGCTAGTGTGACCTGGTTCTGAATCTGTTGAAGCAAATTCTTGCATACACAATATTTGGGCAGCACTGTCTCTTTTGCTACAGTCACCTGCCCACTAGCCTGATTACCATTTTATGTGGTATTGTACATTCAGACAGGATGCAGAAGTAAGGCCTGACAACACCATTGGTGTTATACCAATAAATAGTCATTTAGAAATTAGACTAATTTAGAGTAAAATGTGTGTGCAATGCCCGTAATTACCCCTCAGTTATGTTCGTGGTTTCTGTTCTTTGCCGTTGTAACCTGTTCTCTTTTGTGTCATCTGCATTTGAACATGTGCACACAAGAACGTGTGTAAGAGTGCATAAAACTTTCATGCTATCATCATTGGTTCATTTATGTGTAGGCTTTTCATAGTAAAGTGAGCACTTTTTAAGGCCTTCCCAGGTGGCATAATAACCAAAAAATATTTTTTATTATAGCCTTAGACATTATAAATTTTGAGATATAATATGTATACGCAGTGTTTATTAGTCACGTGACAGTTTTTATAACGACAATGATAAAAGGATACTATAAGCTGAAAGGGACTTCTAAGCATGTCTTTATAAAGTGTTCACTTTACCGTGAACAGCTTAAGCTTGCCTTTTAAAGCTGTCCATTTCACATTGCCGAAGTTTGCCTTTGATTAATTGCATACAGGCTGTAGGTCAAATTGATATCTATCATCTCATTAATGAGTTGTTTTTTTGTAAAGTTTTTAAGTTACAGTGAGGATAACAAAGATTTATTTTTTGTGTATTGTGACATAATCATGGAATATTATAGATGGTATGTATTGTAACAATTTCAGCATTTAAAGTTCTGTTTACGTTTTAGTTTTGTTAGTTGTATGTTTATTTATTTGTGGGAAAGTAATTATTTATTTATTTTAAAGCTCCTACCCTCAGGTATAGCTAGTTTTCGAATAATCAGTATATCACCTCTAAATTAATATTTACATTAATTTGGTTTTTTTACTTTTTACATTTTGACAATTCTATTTATTTTATTTGTTACGTGAGAACTGAGCTCAGATATCTTCAGTAGTGTAAATTTTGTTTAT
This sequence comes from Clitarchus hookeri, assembly GCA_002778355.1. NCBI lineage: Eukaryota > Metazoa > Arthropoda > Insecta > Phasmatodea > Phasmatidae > Clitarchus > Clitarchus hookeri. The sequence goes on from NQII01001228.1 coordinate 218,634, forward strand.
ATCATTGTTTTTCTCTTTGCATTTCTACCTGATGTTGCCAAGAATTTTTGACCATGGAGAAAGGTATTAATTGCAGGGTTGATTATACTATGACCTAGAAGAAAATGACGTCGTTTAGGAATTTCCCGTGTAATTAGCATCATCGTGTGAACTCCGGTGACTAATTACTCTCTCCTCAGGCGCCATGATGAGCGGATCAGCGTAAGAGTTTGTCTGCAAGATTAATATATAATTTTGATATTACAGCCCATTATAAGAGTAGGCATGGTGTTTGAGAGGCACCAAGTTGTTTTAAATATGCGGGGCATGAAAGAAGAGACCCAAGCTGCATTGTAATTAGTTTTGGAGTTTTCCAAGAACTTCGGCTGCCATCTCCACCAACATAGTAAGACCTACAGAGGCTGGATAATGTGTGCAACTTCTTACATTTTGAGAGCTACAGACTTTTCATCTTTTTAATTTAGTTTTGGAATATCTCAGTTATATTTGAACTTGATGAGAGTAAATTTGGAAGATGTTAAATTTTAGGAGTGCTTTTAAGTTTCCACGAACTGTACCAGAAGCCATCACGATTAACTTGCATAAATTCTCTTTTTGTTGGTTAATATGAAAGAGGTGATTTAGAATGTTAATTACATTTCAAACTGATCATAATTTATTTTGACAGCTATTTTTCATGTTTTTCTATTGATTTGAAACAACAATATGAACTGATAATTTTTCAGATTAATTATGAATGCCTATTTCACGTAAAATTTTCAATTAATAGAACAACTGTTTCTTCACACTTACCTGCTGTGTTATGCTTCACGTAGTCGTTGAAGTAGTTAGAATTCTTTATTCAGTGATTTGCACGTTTTCTTTCATTATTATTTTCTTTCAAATTGTATGAATTAGTGTCTTTGTTCTGCTATGCTAAGAAAAAGGGTAAATGTGTTTTGCAGTTTTGTATTGTGAAGGATATTCTTCTAATACGTCGTCATTGCTGCAGGATAGACTTGCCCCCCTTCCTTTTTTTTTCAGGTTAAATATTTTGGCATTTCTGAACCTCAATTGTTTGTTTAAGCCAATTTTCTCTCGCCGCAAAATCAAAGGGACGCCTTGCGTGGCGTCATTAGCCTCTTTGCTAGATACCATGCTCGTAGAGAAAGTGAGTGACATGTTAGGAATTTGATGCAATCATAACTCCTACACCCGACAAACTTCACACGTATTTTATACTACAGTATATGGTTTTCTCTTTTATTACAAAAAAACACACATCATATTTATTAAAATAATTTTCACAAAACATTTAAGTCTACACATACTACATATATAAAATTTGGCGCCCAAACGTCTGAGCCTTACATCTTGCGAGCAAGCTACCTAACACTTCAGTATTTTCTGTGATAGTAAATTTGAAACGATATTGGACCTAGAACGAAGGGAATTATAAAAGGTTATTTAATGTTGACTATTAAAAATCTGATATACGCATACATAAAAAACAATTCACACTGTTTTAAAGTTCATTTTCTAAGTGTGTGTTTAAATGATTTTTTTCTCCCCATTACCTAAGTGGATGACAATGACAAGGAAAGCAATGCCTTCTACAATATCTAACATATGAGGCGTGTCCATAAAGTAAGAGTAATGTTGGGCTGTCGTGCTGTGGGAATTTTTTTTTCAACAGTTGGCAACACTGAGTGGTAGCGGGGAGAGGGGGGTCTCCTGAACACAACGAGCACCGGCGACCCTCGTCAGTAGCAAAACTTGTCTCGTAGTGTCCGTTTCTGTTAAATATGTCAATCAGAAATCCCGCCAAGTGCGTGCTGTCATAAGGTTCCTTCTCACGGAAGGAAAAACGCAGACTGAAATTTTTGCACGGATCAAAACTGTTTATGGCGAAGGTGCTATGAACCGAACGAACATGTTTAAGTGGTGTCGTAAGTTTAATGAAGGGAGAACGAATATTCATGACGAGGAAAGGAGTGGAAGACCTTCAATTGTGACCGATGAGTTAGTGAAAAAAATCTAGGAAACTGTTCGTGAAGACCGCCAATTGACAGTGGATGAAATGTCTGCGATGTTTCCACAAATTTCCAGATCTCTGTTACACGAAACAATTACAGAGACGCTGGGATATCAAAACTTGTGTTCAAGATGGGTCCCAAAACAACTGACAGAGCAGCACAAATTGAATCAGGTCGCTAGCGCTCACGAGTTTCTTGAGCGATTTGAATTGGAAGGTGAGGATTTTCTGAGCTCCATTGTGACTGGTGATGAAACATGGGTGGCTCATTACACCCTTGAAACAAAAAGACAGTCATCGCAGTGGCGGCACACTGGTTCCCCATCTACCAAAAAATTCAAAACCTCAATTTTGGCCAAAAAAAAATTATGGCAACCGGGTTTTGGGATCAAAAAGAAATCATTTTGATCGATTTTTTCCCTCAGGGGGAGACCATTACTGCAGCACGATACTGTGAGACCCTACAAAAGCTCAAGAAAGCAATTCAAAACAAACGGAGGGGAATGTTGACGAAGGGAGTGTGTTTGTTGCACGACAACGCCCGCCCGCACACGACCAACACCACCAAGGCGCTTTTGAACTCGTTTGGTTGGCACATTTTGAACCACCCTGCATACTCCTCTGACTTTGCACCTTCAGATTTTCATCTTTTCACCTTCCTGAAGACTCACATGGCTGGAAAAAAATTTCTAGCCGATGAGGAGGTGAAACAAGAGGTCTTGAAGTAGACAAAGGAGATGGCGGGAGAGTTCTGTGAGGAGGGCATCAAAAAGCTTGTGCCACGACTTACAACCTACACAGAGCGGGAAGGTGACTACGTGGAAAAATAAGTATCATATATACCTACAATATCCTGTAATTTTTTTTTAATACAAAAAATTGAGTACTCTTATTTTCTGGATATGCCTCGTAGTATAATAGGGCGAAATGCAGATTTTAATTATTCACTTGTTCATGTATTTGCAAAAGTAATCTTTCACCTATATTATTTTTTTTCATGGGCACATTAATTATGTTAATTGGTATGTTATTTCACTGCTTGCTGAAATTTTTATTTTATTTTATCGTAAACACATTTATATGTCTTTCCAGTCTGTTATTTTTGTAATGTGCTTAGAAGGCCCTAGTTTATGAGCAGTTATTGATCCGTTGCCATGGTAACTAAGTGACATGGGTAATTCTTGCCTCTAGCACTCATGTCATTGGTCAGTTGTAGACAGTGTTATTTAATTAAGAGTTTGAAAGGAATTTTTAGCCTGCGTGGGTTTAGTACTTAATGTTTTAATTTAGTTTCTTATAAGTACCCGAGTGCGAACCTGGAAACAGGCCGTCTCGAAGGAGATAAAGATGCGAGGCAAGTCTTTGGAAGAAGCAGGCCTGTATCTGTTGCTGCCCATGTATATTTTCAGGGTAATTAGTTCAATCTACCTCATGTGCTAACATGTGCTGGGACTGTAATGGCACTACAGAGCCGAGAGCCTGAATAGAGAAGCCAGTGATGAGAGGTCCTGCTGCATCCAGGCGGATGCGACTGCCACAACGAGATTGCCAGGAACGCCTAGAACTTCAAAAATTCTTAGTTTTTAAATTATAGTCAGCTAAGTCTAAGAACTATTTTACTAAGAAGCAGAGAGACAAGTATTTTTTTCACCAAGTTGAACTGACTCCAAATTAATTTAACCACGGACACCTTGGAATTTAGAATATTCGGCTTAAAACAATGAGATAGTCTGGCGCAAAGGAACAATTCAATTAATTAATTTTTCTTGAAGTTAGAAATTTTTAATTTCAAGTCTAAAGTAAATGGGACACATCAGTCACAAGAGAGGTTAGTGTTTCTGAGGCCACACATTAAATTTAGTCTGCAAATTTATTGCAACGTCTCTGCTGAGAGTAACTATTTCCAGTAGCAGTAGATATTTTTTCTAGTAATATTTCTGGTTGTTTTGCATTTTAATTTTTGTTTTGTTATTTGCGAGTGTTCTTATGTCACACACGTAAGATCCGTGTTACACAGTGTCTCTCTACATGGGCCTAATTACATACACACACGTAAGGCTTGCGGAACTGCTAGTTGTTACAAATAATTATAGCTGATTTGTTGTGTATTAAACACTTTTACAAATTGCATCTCTAGCTCTAACTGCAGCTATTTTAGCATAAACCCTATCACATTTGAATTAATGATAAACTGCAAATAAGGGAAAAGCTATACATTTTAAAATCTTAAAGTATAATGCTTAACATATGGCTGCTGAAGTTGGGTATTTTTAGCCTACTTTCCGAAGGAAATAAAGGCTTAAGAGTTCACTTCCATGTGTGTGTGTGCGTTTGTGTGTGTCCTTTTCTGGTGCCATTTTCATGTTTGTTACACTACACTGATGGCAGAATCTGTAAAAATCATAGATGTGTGTGCATTGGATGTAACAGTGTCAAAATGGGAAATACAAAAGAATTATTTTTCTGAAAAAATGACAATGCTTACATACAGTATCTTTTTGGTCATACAGTGTGCAAGTCTACAGAAATGTAATATTCTTTGTTGTGAACTTAATAATAATTTTTGCTTTTAAATTCAGCATAGAGATATGCAGTAATAAGCACTACAAGTATTTGTTAAAATATTGAGTATTTTAACAATTTTTTTATTTGTTGATTGCATCTACTCAAGAGATTGCTGCAGTTCTTATGGATCAGCGTACTAGGATTAGTAACCAGGCTTCCATAGTTAACCACAGAGAAAATTTTTCTGAAACATTACACTTTACAAATATGTATTTCGTGGTAAGAATTGTTTGCTTAATTTTTAGTTAGCTTTCCGAAGGTTCCATGATTTGGGCATTTCACCTATTAGACCAAAATACAGAAACACACCTCTCTTCATCGCTGAATGCTGCCTGTTTTTATATTGTTCAGATGTTGGTGATTGTGTTTGCACTTGTACATTTATTATTTTTTATTATAGAAATTATTTTTATAGTGAAGGGAAAAAATTATTTTTAATTTAATGTTTTCTCATGCCAGTTATGCTGCTTGCATTGCCGATGTGTGACACCTAGTTCTGTCTGCGTTTCCCACAAGTCATTGTTCCTCTCAACGCAGGAAATTGGATTAGGTTTTGATTATCTGAAGGTAGGGAAAATGTCTTCAGACTGCTTGTAATAGTTTTTTTTTTTGGGGAGGAGGGGTATTCCAATTTATAGGACAATAAATTTAGTCTGCCTTTCAGAAAAAGAAATGTTACCATAAATGTACATTTTTGCATGCAGAAACATTTAACAGTCTGATTTTGAAGTCTCTCATCTCTTAAAATATCAGGTAATATTTGCTTTATCCAGGAAACCTTTAGCAGGTTTCCAAAATAATGCTGTTGGGCATAATTTAAGGGAGAGAAGCATAAAAAAACTGGAAAATTTGAAAAGGTAACCCCCTCTCGGATACAGTTGAAGGCTATGTTTCCATTTCTCTCAACAGTTTTTTATTGACAATTATTAGGACTCCTCACTATCAACCATGATAGAAAAACTGCACGATTGTTGTGGAAATGCACTGTGCGTGTGCCAGTTGTCACAATTATTAAACTTTTTAAATATAACCAACAGTGTGTTAAGTGAAAATTAAATAGTTTCCATTAGGAAGTTCTGCCTTTCACCAGAAGTAAGTCAACAGCAAAATATGTCTGCCATTTGCTTTATGAAATGTTTATTTCATTTTGAGCATGTCTGTCAAGCAGAAGTAGTAGGCAGCAATGTGACAATTAATATTCTGATTACGACAACCATGAATATGCAATCAGCAGTTTTTCCTGTTAAGTATGGGCCTCTTGCGTCACCCTGGTTTGTATTCACTAAGAAGTAATGGAGTGACAAGCAAGTCAATGTGAATAATTTGTTCATGTCGTGGACTATTTTTTGTATTTCATGTTTACAAATGCTACATATTGACAACTTTTTCTTTGAGCATATAGCTAGGTTCACAATTTTTAATTAAATAAAGTAATCAACCTAGTTTTTATTTTCATAAAATGGATAATTCCATTTATCATTAATGCAGAATAGTTTATGCTTATACATGACATTGTACCATAATCAGTTTGAACAATGAATATGTTAACTTGAATCACTACAGTAAGTAATATTCGTGACTGGTCACCTATATACTGTCCTCTAGGTCCACCTAGAAACATCAGGAGTATTCTCATCTTGCCTTAAAACTGTATATTCAGACAGATAACTGTGCATATCAGATTCTTTTCAGCTCATGATTTGACCCAACCTCAGGTGGCTAGTGGCAATACAAATTATAAATTTGTTTTGGTTACAGAGAATTTATGCTTTTGGGTTGCGTACCTAAATTGTAAGGAGCTGCAGAAAATTGAATAGGAGAGAGAAATTGCACAGTAAAGAAATGCTCTAACAGGTGTAAACACTTCTTTTATAAAAAGGTGAGAACAGCAATTTAATGTAAATTGTGATAAATAACCAATCCCACTGTGCAATAAAAAGTTTGAATTTTGTGTTGTCTACCTACATCAGGCACAAATAATTGGGTGTCAGCTCATCAGATGCTATGAATTGATCCTGTTGCAATGTCAAACATACTGTTACATATTGCCGCTCTGCATCGCTTCCCTTGCCTCGTCCTGCTCGAGCATGCAAAGAACAATGTGTCAAGGGCATCTCTGGTAACCCCAGGAGTTCATGGAGATTTACAAAGGGGGTGCTACCGTGTGTGCTTGTGTCACGACACCGGGGTGCCTGACGTTATTAAGGGTAGTTACGCTGCCACCAGGACACTATTTGGATAAGGAGTGCCCGCCCTGTAAGGCCTGGGTGAAAGGTATACGTCAGTCTGTAGATGTTTAAGTGCGTGTTGTAGTTTTTCGGAGACGTAGCTGGTTCAGCGGGTGCTAGTCTGGACACCAGCAAGGGCAATTAGATTTATGAACTGAGTGCAAATGTCCTCACACAGTTTGCACAGAACACTACACGCCTAAAAATCAGTTTAATATGGTCTGTCCTATTCTTCCTAGACATCTGCCAACAGGGTTTGAATAATATTTTCTTCTTACACAAGTGGCAAAACATAATATACGATCTGGGTTTACAGAGCTGAGAATTTAAGCTCACAGTATGCACAGTAAAACATCTTTCTCATTATTCGGGCTCTTGAGGAGCAATCAGAGCATCTGTATCCAGTACTCAGAAAAGTTATTACATAAGAAACTGTAATATACTACTTCTGTCTTCATTAAGGGCACTTTACAGTTAGTCTCCACATTTTAAGTTTGAAGGAATGATAACAAAATACAAGTTCGGTTCCATACCATATTTATGAAATGAAAATAAAAGAGTTTTTAATCTTAATTTAACATGTAATTTATTTTATATCTTTACATGGAAAAATCTTACAAATGTTTGTGCTGCTTCTACTTTACGTTCTCCAATATTTACGAAAATGTTATTTATATTACAAGCTCATTGCAGAAACCTAAGTTCAAACATAGTGGTTAGATATTTTAAAGTCCCATTACAGAATAAACTTTATAACTTACATGATGACATAGCTCTCATCCTGAAGTGTCTTGCAGAAGTGGCCTCCTTCCGGACTGAATACAAAATGGCCTCAACCAACCGCGAAAGCGAGGATATATTCTGCTGGGCGTCGTGACCCCTGACCTCACAACGGGTGTCAGCATCACGAGGCACAACATGTCATCATGCTGTGAAATCCTGTCTCACGTGGACGGCCCAAGTGCAAAACGCTGAAAACTGCTATAGTGAGACCACCACAGGGGGGTTGGGGGGGGGGGAGAACATCGAGAGCCAAGAGTCCAATTTGTATTTCACACACACGCCCTGAATCTATAGGATGTCCACAACTATGTTATACAACACGAGTCAGCAGTATTGATTCTTAGCGGATGCAACCTCTACAGAATTGTCTTCATCTTACAACTCACAAAACACTTGAAATATGGTTCACCAGTTAATATTCCTTGTTTACAATATTTCCTTTGAATTAAATTTTGAAATAAATGTACGTTAGGGATGTATTAATCACATAAATATGTAAATCAGCGACACAGTAATTAATAATACCGGGTGGACTTTGATTCTGGGTGTAAACTCGGGGCTGTCCTCACACTTGATTAGACTATTGGGACTCGTGTGCTCCCGCCCTTGAGCAGATTGAATTTCTGGGGTTGTCATTGCAAGAATGTTCTGGTCGTTGGCCTATCGTCTCTCAGATATACTTGGGGTGTGGCAAGCCTTCTGGATAGGGCCAGCTTGTGTATTTAAGCTGTAATGGGCCTCATGAATCCACAGTCTAGAGTTTGGAGCATTTTAAGGCCTTAAGTGCCTGGTGTGCGAAGACAGCGAAGCGACGAGGGGCAACGCCAGTGACCAGAGAGAGAAGTCTGGACTGCAAACGTCGGTACAGTGGAGAGTGAGACTGACGTGCAGGACTATTGAACTGGTTGCATGAGTAACAGACATTTGGAATGATGGTAATAGACAGTTTGATTGAATATATGTAAATAATAAGTGTGAATTAAGTGACTAATCTTTATAGAGACAGTGATACAGACTTTAACTAGAATTGAGATTGACATTAAATATTGCACTCACTGAGAACAACTAGAGTAATAGTGGAGATAGGTAGTTTAATTTTGTTAATAATAGCTGTGCATATACTGTATTTATAACATTTTAAATAATCTACAAATTAAAATTAGTTATTTTATTTATTGTTTTTATTAAGATCTTCATCCCACATGAACTCTGATGTGCTGCTGAGTCCAGTAACAGTACCCTTTCGTTTGTCGCTGACATTACACGTGTGACCAATGTTCTATTTCAGCATTGTTGACAGGACATTTTTACTGATTCGGTTAGAGTGGTAGTTCAGCCAACTTAGAAAGGCTGGTCCTACATGTTGTACATTTATGATCAGCTATTGTGCTGAGAAGTTCTTAAAACACCTTGTCTTCTGTCTTTAAATTTCATTTCACTGTGACCGTTTATAATGCTGTCTTTTTTTTTTNAGTTCTTAAAACACCTTGTCTTCTGTCTTTAAATTTCATTTCACTGTGACCGTTTATAATGCTGTCTTTTTTTTTTAAGTTATTTCACATTTTAGTATTATGGTTATATTCCTGTATGAATCACCTTCAGAATCTGGTTGCANTTTTTTTTTTAAGTTATTTCACATTTTAGTATTATGGTTATATTCCTGTATGAATCACCTTCAGAATCTGGTTGCACACTAACAGAAATGCTTGGTATATGATTTGTTTTATTAAGTCTTTGGGACATGGTAATAATTTAAAGGTCAAATGCAACTGCTGCTCAGAACATTAAGGGTAGTAATGATTTAGATTCAAATGATCCTTTTGCAAAAACCATTTGTAGCTGGTTTATTTTATATTTGATTTCATAATTATTACAACCTTACACTTGGCCTTAATGAAAAACATTAATATCACTCCAGGTTTTGTCTTAACTTATAAAATAACTTTTATGAATAGAAAGTAGTCAACTAAAGCTTTACTACTTTTATACTGCAGACACAAGTGGCAATTGACACAAACTTTGCTAAATATGTTTGAATAACATAACAATTTTGAAAATATGTTGCATGTGGGGGTGTTTTTATGCACTCCATATTATATATAATCTTGCTAGGTTTGATTGAAAGTTGGAAATCTTAGATACTCAAAAACACTTGGACAGTTATACAAATATAAATACTTATTATTTTTAAAAAAAATCACACTTTTAGAACTCTACTGATTATAATTCATCAGTGAAATGCTGTACATTATGAGAGTGCATACATGAACTGTGGGATGACACCAAATGCAATTTTTTAGACATGACAGTGGCGGTGCGTGAGACCCTGCTCTTCTGCTCTAACACTGACCAAAGTTTCACACATTTTGCCAAATATTTTATTCAGCCAAAGTTTTAAATCTGAAGTACTGACAAAAAATTAATTATTTTTTCCTTTAACAAATGCAATGTTACTTGGTTATAGCTCAATTTTGTTGCCAGAGATAATTAATTGCCGTTTTTTTTTAGCCTCGCACACACCGTCTCGGTGCTGTAATGCGGCCGAGCATGGCTGCCGCTCGCACTGGCCGGAGCCGCAAATAAACGCAGGAATCTCGCCCCTATCTGCACCTCCTCTGTATGCGGACAGGTTCTGCACGTGTACAGAAAGTTAACAGTGATGCGTGCTCACCTTGTGCTGCCGAATAACGTTCAAACTAAACTCATCATCACTCAAAAACTATCCATTCAATTAATTTCAAAATGTTAGTGGCAAATCATTAATATTTTCTAATCAAGACACATTCGTAATCTTTTCTTTACTGGAAATATTTCCAATGTAAAAAATGGTTAAACAAAAGTGTGTTGATTATTTACCTGTATTTGAACACGATAAATAGTAGCAAGTGAGAGACTTTTTTAGTTTGAAGAAATGTATGCCCCTCTTAAACCATCACCTCTCGTGATTTCCTTGTTATGGTGTGTAGAACTTGGAAAATATTTCAACCGTATACAAGAGCGGCAGCTATGAACGTTCTGCTTTGTCATCTTCATTACACTTTTCCAATCTTGTATCTGCATACAGTTAAAATAATATTGCTGATTATTTAATTATTAGTTAACAGCTGTTTACTGTGTAGCAAACATTATTATTAAATCCAAGAATCACAANATTGCTGATTATTTAATTATTAGTTAACAGCTGTTTACTGTGTAGCAAACATTATTATTAAATCCAAGAATCACAAGTAAGACAGAATAAGTAATGTTTCGTTTGAAAAAATTTTCAAGTTACCTTCAGTTTCAAATTACACTTACCTCGCCCAATTGAATTCACAATTCACAGTTTTAAAAAGTTCAGGTAAGTCATAGTTTGCCATAATTGTCGCCATTTTACAAACATTCATACTTTGCATTCACTTGTTCCTCATTAAAATATACTGTATTTTGGCGTGCGTAGGCCACACATTTTTACAAAAAAAATGACTACGAAAAGTGGGGTGTGACTTATTTACAAGATATTGGCATTTGAAAAATCCCCCTCCAAAATCCTTCTTACCCAAACACGTTTGGAAATTCGTCAACATACAGTACACTTTAATGTTTTAACTTAGTTTCTAAGGAAGTCAAAAAATTAATAAGAACAAATGAAGGCTCATCACTCACGTGTATAAAAAACAACTTTGGGGACGGGCCATCTATAATGTAAACAAACTCCCTCTTTCTCTCTATCTCTCTCTCTTTCTCTCTCTCTCTTTCTCTCTATATCTCTCTCTCTCTCTCTCTCTCTCTCTCTTCCATCGTCTTCAGACAGTCCCCTTCCCCTTTTCATATGTTCTTGTGCATACAGCCCATCTTTTAACTTGAAGTTCGTCCTGTATACTCCATTCACTAAATTTTGACAGTTCTAGAAATGTAGTGTGGTGACCATGTAGCCTTCTGCCACAGCTGTTCTATCTATGAAGATAACAAAGTGAGTAAACAAACGCTATGATCGATGTAGGTTACAATTCCAGCTTACTTTATTTTTGTTATAGCCAAGTTATACTGCTGGGGCTCTGTTTATTTTATGACATGTGAATGGGGTTGGGAGATACTTTAGTTTAATGTCTTTCATAAGACTGCATTAATTTTGCAAACACTTCTTATGAGGCTGTATAATTTTTAATTATATGCGTATTGTTTTAATGGACCAGTAGAAAATTTTGTTTGTTTGGAAATAACATTGAAATTATTACAACCTGTAGTAAAGTTTTAACCTCGCTGGAAGAAAAAGTGATAAATATTATGTTGTTTGTACTGATGCAATTAATAAACACATTCCGTAAGTACGTAAATATTTTTGATAAAGTTATTCTTACACTTGTTGCATTTTCCATAGTTAAACATATTATTTTTACACTACAAAAGAGGATTGAATTGGTGGTTTTGTAGGCCACGTACATTACAGAAATTCTAATAAACTTTTCAAAATACGTTATTTACAAAACACTTTTACTTACAGTTCGTAATTCCTAATTGCAACTCCTGAACACATGTTGTTCTGTGGCAATCCTTAGACACATTTGTCTGCCAATGATATGAAATAATTTGTAGAATCATTCAGTAAATACGTCACTTCACCGGTTTCCCGAAACTAATAAACTGTGGGACAAAAATACACTGCGCTTCATAACACATCATCACTCTAATGGTACCGAAAATGGCGGACCAAGCCATACAGGTATCAATATTACATTTCACGCAAGAAAACTTCCTACAAAGGCAGCCCTATTGCACAAAAGCACGACTCAAAACTCTCATTAACAATACCAGTAACTGATTGAAAATGGCAAACATAAAGTTATACAAGGGGAGGAAACAAGCGACACGTGGGCGACACTGATAAGTGAAAGACGAGAAAAGGGGGGAGAGGTTGTGGTGACAGAGGGTGTGACAAGTTCTAAGTCCTCTCCTCTGCAGCTATTCATGCCCTTCGCTCTGTCTGGCGGAATACTGCGCTGTTGCCACTTTTCAGCAGGCAGAGGCCAGCCGGAGCGGCAACCACACACACAATGGCAAACTAATTAGTTTGATGTTACCGTAGGTTTCTGTTGCCGCGACGACTGGTCTCCGCAATAGCATGATGAGACCCGGCAATATTCACAGGATTACAAAAATTCAGTGTGCACTTGTTTATGAAATAGAATAAACTGTAAATTACAAAATGTAGAATTTCCTATAAACCGTATGGCAATAAGTAATAACAATTTTGCAATTTGTAGAGCACAGACCAACAACGTTCTTTTGTTGCTCTGCTATTATTTTGTTAAAGATAACTCTTTGGAAATGGATTTACTGAATTATATTGCTTTNACGTTCTTTTGTTGCTCTGCTATTATTTTGTTAAAGATAACTCTTTGGAAATGGATTTACTGAATTATATTGCTTTGAAAACATTTGGTATAGTGCAGAAAAATTTATATTAGTATTTTTTTTCCAATTTTTTGCAATTTCACAAAATTAACAAAACAGAAACTCAGTCACAATTAAAGGAATGTATGAAATACGTATAACTACCTATATAAGGGTGACAAATTTTTCTTATAAAACATATGTTAGAATGTGATTTTATATTTTATTTGTCACAGAAAAATGTCACAGGTTCAGAGATAGATTATGATCAATAGAGAGGTTCATATTTTAAATGGCACTAAAGAATTGATTGCTTCAAAGAGCATAATTTTAATTGCTTGTTATTATAGCACACAACAAATGTTTATTCTCCTTCCCAGTTCTTGACATTGAGAGATCTTACATTGCATGTTAAAGATAACGAAGATTATAAAGGTCATTTGCATATAAAATTTATGTTACAAAACATTGCATAGATAAAAAAAACTGAAAGATGTTACACTGAACGAGTGAGTCTCATGTGGCAGGAGAACCCTTTTTCCTTCCATTTTTTATAACAGGTTTTGGCGCAACACTTTGCAGAGGCGTGCTTCGCTGTTTCCTATAATCCAGTCCCTTCCCCCTAGAAAGACAGTACAGTAACTTCAAATGCTTGTCCGACAATTTCCGTACGGTCAGTCTGTTCATGCGAACTATTCAACGTATTTTCTTCCACTGGACAAAAGATTGCAGCTCGAAATGAAAATAATGCGTATTTAATTTCTCTTTGAACAGAGTATATACATATTTGGTCACTTTATATTCTCTAAAATATTTACTCTCGAAGTAAATAGTAACTTCTATATTCTTACATGAAAAAAGGATACTTGAAGTTATTTTAAATTATGGCATATTACAAATAAAAATTCAAAATTNCTTACATGAAAAAAGGATACTTGAAGTTATTTTAAATTATGGCATATTACAAATAAAAATTCAAAATTTCACAAATATATTTTTCAAATCAGTTATATAATATGTTTACAATACTTTCAGGCTATAATATTATGACTAATAAAATATGTACATACTCTCTCACATATAATACAATCAGTAAAAGAAATGCAACTTATTTTCTTTTAAATTATGACAGTTGCTCTAGTATAGTTTGGTATGCTATGCATTTGTTGTGCAGTTAGTTGCAGCTCTATGAAGAAAGTGAGTTCAAGGAAGATGTACAGATTTTTTTTTTTTCTTCATAAATTGCGTGAATGATAAGATGAAAATTTTATTAATCGTTCACAAAATATTATTTCTTTTCAATCACATTTTCATAGATTTCACACATAACCATTCCTTTCAAATGCCATTGTATAGACAAGTACATACATAAAAAAATTTTTTTGTGTGTTGCACCTACATTTTATTGTATTTTACGCATGACAACCTCCATAACTGTAAGTTTACAGTAATTACAAATTCAAATTTCAGTTTCAAACTGATATGAGTGAAATGCGTGCAATTTACATAATAAACTGATATTTTTTTTTTGGCTGCATGGCAACAGGCATAACAACATAGACCTGCAATGGTCAGTTGCTCATGATCGCATTACTTGCATCACTGTCATTTTTATAGGCAGCAGCAAATGCTCCTGGGGATAGCCAGAGACACAGGAAGACACATGTCCCCTCCGCCTCTGCTGGTAGGCAGGTGCTCAGTCCTCTTCCAACTGTTCACAACCCATTACCAGGCCTGTTATTGCGCACATCACCACCTCGCCCTACCTGTTCGTTCATCTTTCAACATCTTCACATAGTTCCATTTTCTACCACTGCGCTACGAAGGCAGCAGCTTCCTAGTACAGTAATACCCCGCTTTACGCGACCCCATTATGCGCGGTTTCACTATAACGCAAATTTCAAATTTCGCGCTCAAATGCCTCTCCTTACGCGAAAGAGTGCGTATAAACATAATGTAGTCATCAACTTCTCTATGGTCGCGGGAATCCCCGCTTCCTCTGAACATTCTGTTTGAAGAATTGGGAATTCCCCGTCCTTCGACTTTGTTCTATGGGGATTCCCTCGTTCGTTTCGTTTGTTCCGTCATGTTTAGTTCGGCTGGCAGTCGTGTTTTAACATTTATTGGAGATATGTCATAATTTAACGCTACGTCAAAAATGCCGCCTGTAAAGAAAAAAGAGCGTAAAAGCGTAACTTTGGAATTGAAGATGAAAGTGTTAAGAAGAATGGAAAATGGAGGCAAAGCAACAATTGTTGGGAGAGATTTTGGACTATCAGAATCGACTGTGAGAACGATTTTTAAAAATCGGGCAAAAATTAAAGTCTCCAGCGAAAGTTCAACACCTGTAAGTGCAACAAAACTTTCTCGTTCGAGATCCTCTATCTTAGAAAGAATGGAGAAGTTACTGTCAGTCTGGATCGAAGATTTGAATAAGAAGAACACACCACTAAGTCAAGACCTCATATGCACAAAAGCAAAATCTTTATATGAGATGCTGAAAACAGAAGAAGGAGAAGGGAGTTCCACTCCGACTTTTGCTGCCAGCAGAGGCTGGTTCCATCGGTTCAAGCAGCGTTCTAATGTTCACAATATCCACATAACAGGCGAGGCGGCCAGCGCGGACATTAAAGCTGCAGCTGAGTTTCCAGACAAGTTTCAAGAGTTCGTTGGACGAGAGAAAATTCCTGCTTGTCTCATCTTCAATGTTGATGAGACCGGACTTTACTGGAAAAAAATGCCATCTCGAACATTCATTTCTAAGGAAGAACGTCAAGCCAGTGGTTTCAAAGCTGCGAAAGATCGACTAACACTTCTGCTGGGTGGTAATGCCACTGGTGATTTCAAACTGAAACCTTTACTAGTGTACCATTCAGAAACACCCCGTGCAATGCGAGGCACAGACAAGACAAGTCTACCAGTTGTGTGGCGATCAAACAGAAAGGCGTGGGTTACACGGGAAATTTTTCAAGAATGGTATTCTAATAGTTTTTGCCCATCAGTCAAATCCTACTGTGACAGAAATGGGCTTGAACCTAAAGTTATATTACTCTTAGACAATGCCCCAGGACATCCAACCTCACTTGATACGCCCAGAGACTTAAAAGTGTACGTGAAGTTCCTTCCACCAAACACTACGTCAATATTACAACCTATGGACCAGGGAGCAATAGCAAACTTCAAAGCTTATTACCATCGCCGCACTTTTAGCCAACTAATTCATGAAACTGACGGGGAAGGAAGACAGTCTATGCGAGAGTGGTGGAAGTCATACAACATTATGAAGGCTATTCACAACATAGAAGAGGCTTGGAAGGAAGTTAAAAAGAGTTGTATGAACGGGGTGTGGCGTAATCTTTGGCCAGATGTAGTGGAAGCACCTAGAAGAATTGTCCAGATGCAGAGACAAGTGCTTGAAGACATTGCTGCAATGATTGAGGGGTCTGAACTTGAAGATGTCGCAGTAGAAGATCTCGTAGAACTTGTAGCAACGCACGACGATCCTCTCAGCAATGAAGATCTGATCGAGTTACAGAATAATCCTATCTACGATGAGGAAGAACAAGTAGAAGAGAAAGTTTTATCTTCAGGGGGAATACAAAATGCTCTTTCAAAAATTTATTCAGGTTTGAACATATTGCAGAGTATAGACAATAATGATGACCGTGTCTTAACCGTGTGTCAAACTATTAAAAACAATGTTGGGTGNACATATTGCAGAGTATAGACAATAATGATGACCGTGTCTTAACCGTGTGTCAAACTATTAAAAACAATGTTGGGTGTTATGAACGTATTTTACAAGAACGTAAAAAAAAACGCCACCCAAAAGATAATAGATGTATTTTTCCGTAAAAAAAAATTAATAGTATATATGTATTGCATAAAGTGTTCTTAGAATTAAAGTGATTGATTAAAATGATTTGTATTTTTTGTATTAAATTTTGACTATGTTTAATCATAAACCTTGATATACGCGATTTTCAGTTAACGCAATTTTTTCCGGAACGTACCCCTCGCGTAAAGCGGGGTATTACTGTATATTATATAATGTTTTTTGTATTTCCAAGATTGTACGGTTATTTGACATGTTATCGTTACTGTGATTGATTTATATGAAATTATACATTAATATCTTTGACTTTGTGTGAAAAAAATGCTGTATGTGACATTATTTTTAATTTTTAAAATAAATAATTCNGTGACATTATTTTTAATTTTTAAAATAAATAATTCAGTTAACAGGTGTAATATGTATTGTAACTTATTTTCATAAACTTAACTTTTAGCACACCTATAAAATGTTATGCATATATTTTCTCATGCAAAAGCATAGAAAAAAACCGCTAACCTGGTTAGATGAGGTATTTTTTAATAAAATAAATTTTGTTATTTATTCAGAGAAGAAATACGCCCTTTCTTGGGTAAGAAATGGAAATTTTCGTTATTAATTAATTAATTTACACATTAAAGAGACTTACTGCGGTGACATATTTTACACTGAATAAAATATAAACATTTATCTTTGATATGAAACTCTAACCATATTTGTCAAAACGATTTTGGAATTCTCTGCAATACTTTTTAAAAAGTTGTACATTTACTGTTTTACTGGTTGCATCACTACTTCTACCTTAAAAGCTGTTCATAATAAAGTAAACACTTTTGAAACAAACCCTTTAAAAAAAATCATTGTCCTTGTGCTACAGTACACACTGGCATGCGGGCTCCCAATTAAGTTGGCAGTGAATTAATAAAAATAGTTCTTTAGACTTGATGTACTACGAGTGTAATGTTAAAGTACATGGGCCACTGAAGTTTTTCTTGTTTTATACTCATTGAAGTATGAATTTGCATATCAGTAGCACATTTTTTTCTGTTCTAATTTCCACAGTTTCACTTGGATGGTGCATGAATGAAGTGATAAGGTCCATGGCAATGTTAATGTTACATATAGCAGAAGGATATAAAATGAGAAGAAAAGTAGATCCTAAACAGGACTTTCAGAAGTGTTCAGTTAACTGTGAAATGACTATACTTCTGTGTACAAAGGCATTAACTAAACTGGTGTGCGATCTGTCTTCTGGCAGTTCACCTCCGAGACTTTCGGAGATTACCATGTCATTTTATGGTGTGAAAATAAAGACAAAGGTTTGCTGCACATCACTGTAGGAATATAAATATAGTTCCCCAGAGTTTTCAGACTCAAAAATTATTGTGAAAATACCCATTTTATTTATTTTCAATATAATATAATTAAGAGAACAATAGAAGAACTTGCCCGTGTTGTGTGCTTTACATTTGTTATTGAAGGTCTTCACACCATTTGTCAGCTCTGTCAAGTAGCAGTGTTGACAATAAATTTGGAGAATTTGTTATTATTTAATACTTAAAGTGTAGTGTATAAATTGATGGCCTGTGTAACTAGTTTATTGTTGTTTTGTGCACATAAAGTGAGGAATTGACATCTATGTAAAACAGGTAATCATTTTGCAAAATATTTCACAAAGTTTTATCCTTGATCATAAGATGTTTGATCATTACAATCCTTATTACTGAAGCAAGCCTTAGCGTGAACTCAAGTAGTTATGTCAGGACTAGAAATTTAGGAACAATGCTTTAACATTTGTGTAGGGGTCCGTAAACTGCAAATAATATGAAAGGCTTTCCAAAATATTTATAATATAAAACACTGTTTCACGGGCATTGTAATCTCTGGCATGAGGTGATCATTATTGCTTCCTGTAGATAAATGTCTGAACATGTATCCGGTACCCAGCATGTAGGTTTAAATAAGTGCAAGGGCTGTTGACAAATATTGCCCCAATTGTATAATAATTTGTCTGTTATCATAAAACTTTGTTGAAGCATTCCTCAAACTAATGATAAAATGTTAGCCCTTGAGTAAGAGACTGTTTTTATTTACAAGCCTTTGTGTGTTGGAAGTTATTAAAAATAACTGGATTACTTGTTACGTACAACAAAAACAAGCGCGGGCAAGCTTCATAATTTTAATACTTCTGGAGAGTGTTGTTGTTTACTACTTTGGAAAGTGGTAATTCTTATGAAAATATAGGAATTGTATAAAAAAATTTAATTACAGTAAGTCAACTTTTGAAAACATCTTCCCTGTACAGCCTTTCTTGAGTGCACAACAGTAAATGTTCATAGTAAAATCTAGCACGTAATAGAAACAGTAAAGATTTTAATATTTAAGTGTTTTTAGTCGTCCTTTCTTGCATTGACAAGAACTCTTTTCCTAACTGTATGTCTGTTTGCAGCAAAAAACTTCCTATGTACAGACTGTTCAGTCCTTCATTACTCTTGTAGAAATGTAATTTTTAAGGAATAGAAAAATCAAAAATAAATAGTTATATTTAATGTAACTTGAGTTCCCTTTGTTTACAAAATGACTTAAAGAGGCCTGCGTTCCTGGCACTTGAACTGTGCTTTGCAGAATGTTTTAAATACACATTTTTTCAACAAAACCATTTAACGTGTGTCCATTCCGCTGATCTACGAAAAGAACCACACTTCAGTCGAAGCCTGTGGAATGCTCTCAAGATGTCTCGCACACTAAAAACACCATTTTAGAGTACTTCAACATAACTAAAAGTAGCTTTTTCGAAGTGCTGTATCACAAAATGCATAGGTACATATAGCACNTTTAGAGTACTTCAACATAACTAAAAGTAGCTTTTTCGAAGTGCTGTATCACAAAATGCATAGGTACATATAGCACGACTAGATCACTGCACGTCACTTCAGAGCCTTGCACTTGGTGGCGATGGCTCACTTGAGGCGCGTGGCAGTGTAGCCCTTATTGCTCCTGTGCTTCACAACCTCGAATGTGGAAAATAGCTGCACGTAGATGGGCCCCTGAATAATTGTACAGCAAGAGACAGATGATAAAGTTCATAATGGTCTCGTGCATATTGTGCAGTTTTTAGTCTTACAATCTTGTTTTATTGTGTGAAGATGTTAATGAAATAAATACAAACATAACTCATCTCATATACTATTGAATTAGCAATATTTCTAACATTCACTTTTCTTGTAATATTATGGATGATCTATATATGAGCTGTATCCAAGATATTTTTCGACTTCTAGATTTGCAGTGTGTTAATATTTGAGGGCGTGTAACAAGTTTCATGTTTCAAAGGAGAGAAGTAAGGCAGTTTATATAACATACTAATTAAATTTTTTGAACTTAAATTGCATACCCTTTTCAAGTCTTATACACTTCTGAGACTGGTTTATTTTTAATTAGATTGTGATCACAGTTTACTTATCAACACCACAAGTGACAGCTTGACAACTGCAGTAGGTGGAGTGGTGGTGGTGATGATGTATGAACCACAGATATGCATGTAACCTGCTTAGTTAAGTTCCTGATGCACATTTCTATTGTTTTCAGCGTGGAAGAGAGTGAGCGCATGCTGGAATCTGATCCACGCATTGTGCTGCGCCCACGCAGTCATGTAGAGGAGGCCTAGGGAAGGAGGTGAGCTGTTATGGTAGTTCATCAAGGTGTGATGATTTCCANCCACGCAGTCATGTAGAGGAGGCCTAGGGAAGGAGGTGAGCTGTTATGGTAGTTCATCAAGGTGTGATGATTTCCAGTATAACATTCATCCCCGACATTCATCAGCTCAAATTGTTTCCAAAATGCAGTTCACAGTTTATTTCATCTAAATCTAGTATTTTCTTCCATAAATCTGGGAAAATATGCCAATATGAGGGTGAAAATGATATTATTTAAGTCTTGCCTTGCAAAAAAAAAAAAAAAAAAAAAAAAAAAGTACTACGCATTCAGTTTCTCTGATGGTTTTGAGTATGGGTTTATATCAGTTGTCTTTTGGATAGTAATGAAATTTAGAATTACAACCTTAATACAGATCTGGTAGTCAGGGTATAAAGTGGTATTTGCTTGGATATAAGTACATATGAACTATTCACTGTTAAATATTCATTACAGATAATGCCAAAATTGTTGACATTCAGTAAAAAAAAATTACTACTAGTACAAAAATTCATTTCATGTTGGTATTGTATACAATCGTTCATTCATCATCATTTACAAAATGTTATACTTCTCCCCTGGACCACCACTATCATTCTTTTTTACCTCTATCTTTATTCTTTATCAACTCCTCATCTGTGTTTCTTTTCCATGTCTTATTTTTCATGGAAACCTTTCATTTTCTGTTTTGTGAGCATAACCAAACCGTATGAAATCATTCAAAGTATGTTAAATTTAATCTATTTTTTGTTTATCCCTGTGATTATTACTGTCATTATTTTATACATTCTTGTGTCTAAGTTCAAAATTCACAGCCCAGAGTTTTATAATGGTTCTGGTAAAAATTATTATGTTTCCATTTTAATGGCACTTTTATTTTTAAATTTCTCAAGTGTCCTTTTGTTAATGGTTTTACGACAGCTTATCAGACTTTCAGTATTCAGATTTATCTATAGTTAATTCTGCCATCTGCTCTGGTGTATCATTTTTTATTATTACAGTTTTTTTTCTCCTCGCTGGTGCTGACTCCTGTCAATGTCAGAGTTGCATGATTGCCAACCATGGAAAGCCATGCAACCCTTGCATGTAACATTTTGCGCACCCATGAAATCAATGGTATTGATTCAGTACTAATGCCTTTTATACGTTTTTAGTTGTTTTCTTTTTCCAGTTTTTTTTTTCTTTCCCCAGTGTGTTATTGTTATTGAGAACTCATAGTAGGTATTTTGGTTCCTTTGACAAATAGTATTTTGGTATTTGCTGATTATGTATTATCTATAAAGTAGGCCTATACACAATAGATGTAGGCTGTTTTAAAAATTTGGAACACCCGAGATTGCAGTGGGTGACTTTACCTAATCCAGGGGTTTTTTTTTTTTTTGTAGTGTGACAAAATATTTGCTATCGATGTTGTGCTACCAACAAGGATGCTAGTTTTAGTAAAGTCTCTAACATAGGTATTACAACTTAATTTAGGATATGTAGATAGTGTGTGAGCCAACCTTATGGCAGCAATCCACATCATCTAATGGGGATGCTAAAGTAATGCTGATATTTTTGTTGTACTGCTGTGTGTGTGCTTAATTGTAGTTCTTTGCGTAGCCTTTTGGCTAGCGTAAAAAGGAAGATCTCTACAAGTTCGGCCTGCCTGTCGGCAAAGCTCCAGGCTCCGCTGGCGACCCTGGAAGAAGTGGCCCCATCCCTGCGCTCATCGTTTGCTAGCGTGTACTACAACTTTACGCCAGACGAGTCTGACTGTTCCCTCAACTCTGCCAGTACTGGCTGAAAAGCACGGACTTGGCCTCTGTTCATGTGTCTGTGCAC
Organism: Clitarchus hookeri; assembly: GCA_002778355.1. Taxonomy (NCBI): domain Eukaryota; kingdom Metazoa; phylum Arthropoda; class Insecta; order Phasmatodea; family Phasmatidae; genus Clitarchus; species Clitarchus hookeri. Next base: position 240,946 of record NQII01001228.1, read on the forward strand.
ATTGACGTGTGTGAGTTTTGTAACATTCATATTACTCACATGTAATTGTGGTTACAGCACATGGCTAACCATCTGCGATCATCTGTACTTAGTGAAACATTAATTTATGTAAAATTTTTGTTATTTTTTTATGAATGATAGTTTTTTTTGTATTTGACGTGGTAGATAATAACACTTGCTTCATGCTTAGAATTCATGTTATGCCATTGCTTTTCAGTGCTCTATGATACAAACATAGGCATGAAGTCACGTTTTCAAAGTGTAATAGTAACTACTGTAAAAGACTGCATTTGACTGCTGNAAAATTTTTGTTATTTTTTTATGAATGATAGTTTTTTTTGTATTTGACGTGGTAGATAATAACACTTGCTTCATGTTTAGAATTCATGTTATGCCATTGCTTTTCAGTGCTCTGTGATACAAACATAGGCATGAAGTCACGTTTTCAAAGTGTAATAGTAACTACTGTAAAAGACTGCATTTGACTGCTGNTGATACAAACATAGGCATGAAGTCACGTTTTCAAAGTGTAATAGTAACTACTGTAAAAGACTGCATTTGACTGCTGTGGATGATAGGTTGTTGAAAAGTATTTGTGACTGACTATGCTAATTATGTATTTATTTTTTAAACAATGATAGTGGACATTGAGAGTTTCTGAAGTTTGTGTTTGTGCGTCAAAAAACTGGACAAACGTGCGGCACCTGTTAATATGTAGCCTATTGGTATGTTATATACTACTTGGTGTGCATCAGTGTAACATAATTACTAGAGCTGATCGGTTCTCACATTTTGAGTTCAGTTCGGTTTGGGTCGGTCATGGCTACACATTTTTATGAGTGTAACAAAGATTACAAAAATATTTATGCACACAAAAAGTCTGTTGTCAAATTGGCTTTCATATCAAGCAAATGTTTAATGAGTTTGGTTTCACTATATCTAAAGACATCAATCCACCCTATAAAAGTAATAATATTACCAGTATATATCACAAGTGTTATCTTCTTAGCATCATGATAGTTCTGTTCAACACAAGCGTCACACGTTATTTGCATTGTTATAAATACCTGCTGCTGAAAACCTTCTTTTGTGTAAAAAGGAACACACAAATTCACAGTAAAAACATTTATGCACATAAAAAGTCTGCTGTCAACTTCACTTTCATTTTAGGCAAATACACCAAACACTCTGTGAGGTGAGTTAATACATTTGCATCTGAACGTGTTTCTACAGCATTAACTGGCTGCTGTAAAAACTTTTTTTNTCTGTGAGGTGAGTTAATACATTTGCATCTGAACGTGTTTCTACAGCATTAACTGGCTGCTGTAAAAACTTTTTTTTATTCGCTAAAAGTTTCAGAAAAAAGGAATTTTGCTCAATTTGTATGGAAGTCGTTTCAGCAGAAACAANTTTTTTTTATTCGCTAAAAGTTTCAGAAAAAAGGAATTTTGCTCAATTTGTATGGAAGTCGTTTCAGCAGAAACAACGTAAACAAATTGCCGGGTAAGAATTATAAGGTTGTATGCGACCTGCAGTTAATTGTCCAAGCTAAACTCCTAAACATTTGGGGAGGCAGTTGAACACATCTGCTCAAATGAGCATTGGGAACTTCTATAATTCAGGTAGAAATGAGTAAGAGGATCATGGTCCTACAGCATCTACACTGCCATAGTATTCCATTCCGTATAAAAGTATGTTTACTACACATAGGACCGATACATGCGAGTCAGTTGCAAGGTTATTAGTGTCGCATAGAACCTTGTCACCTGAGTCAATTCACGGAAAAGTTTGTTTGCAAAAGCAATGTTTCCACAAGAGTTTATTATAATAACATGCCAAAAGTCTTAGGATCAACATTATCACCATAGTTGAAAACATACTATTGATAATTTAAAAATTACAGAAAACTGGAAATAATGAGGTTAGCAGGAAAAAAAACCATTTCTAAGTAGTAGTTTCACTACAAAACTGAGGGGAAATGTGTGGAATCTGGCTTTTAAGTTACTGTAGTCTGTGTAAGCATGCCTAAGAGAACTTAGAAGAAAAGTTTAACCTGTTCAGGCATCCACTTCATCATTGCTTCGAAAGTCTGTTTCTTGTTTGCTGGCAAAGATTCCTTAGTCTGTCGAGCTATTTTAGGAATACAAAAAATTTGTTAGTGTTACGAGTGTTGCTGCACGAGATAGTGTTTCACCATCCATGGATGTCCTTGGTGGTGCATCAAATAATGGTGTTTCACTGTCCAGGGACAATGTTACTGCATTAATTGATGTTTCACTACCCAGGAATGGCATCAACGCCTCAGTTGCTGGTCCTTGGAATATAGTATCTTTCTGACAACCATCTTTTGGTACCTGTCCTGGCCTTGTAGTCCCCGTACCAGTTATAGCTGATGCCACCATATCAATTTCCTAGAAATCAACAGAAGAAAAGTTTGTTTTGAAAGCAACGTTAAATGGTTGGTGCTTTGGCAGGTTCAGAGTGCAGACTTTAGTGTATGGCACTTGCTCGAACTTAAAAACCGTAGCTAGCGCAAGCCTGACTGATAGGGAAGTCTTCAGGTCTCATTTCCATGATCTTGTAAGAAGTTTTTTTTTTTCTTCTTCGTTCAGTCTATTATGGTACCTTAGGAGGGAAATTGGGGAGAAGTAGTCCCTTTTATCAAGAAACCTTCCTATAGCACTGCGAGCACTGTCAACCTCTTGAATACAACTGTGGCCTGGAACAGAGAATNTCTTCTTCGTTCAGTCTATTATGGTACCTTAGGAGGGAAATTGGGGAGAAGTAGTCCCTTTTTATCAAGAAACCTTCCTATAGCACTGCGAGCACTGTCAACCTCTTGAATACAACTGTGGCCTGGAACAGAGAATTTCATTGTTATGTTTGAAAGAGGTTTGATTTCTGAGGAAATTCAACAGAGCAAACGTCGTAAAGCTGTTTCGATTCTGGGGAACACATGAGTCGCTCCAAATGACAATTTCCTTAAATCAGGGCAATCCTCAAGTACAGCCTATAAAATCTACCCTCATGCCAAATGGAACAATAAATGCTGTTATTTGAGGACAAGTAAGTGGTTAAACTATAAACATTTAGTTTACTACAGTAAAAGAAAGAACTGATGTTTGCCTTGGGACATATCAGAACATTTTCCAGGTCAAAGCATAATGTTGGTTTATCACATTTTTTTTGTAATTTTCCTTCTCTTGTCTTGCTGCTTCTTTTTCTGAAATGTGCTTTCTATATTTATCTTCTTTCTCTTTTGTTAACCTATCTTCAGATTTCATCAAGATCTCCTCACAAAGATTACAGCAATTTTTTTTTGGCTTGTGAAAGACAGATTAAACTCTGTGTTAAAGATTTCTCTATACATACTTTCCGTGACCAAATCTTTGTCTCTTCTTCCTCCATTTTAATTTTGTACAGTCTATACATTTCCGATTCATTTAATTGACATTCAAGAAATTCTTTTTAGGTCTCCTTCCTGCAATAGTGAGAGCTGACTTTTGGAAAAGAAGCTATATGGTTCCAGTAATCATTTTTTAATTTTTCTGGCACACACTTCTTTGTGTTTTTTCCTTTATGAGGAGAACTAGCTATATTAGTCACGGAATCTTTAGTCTTACGAGTAATATAAATAGGTTTCTTCTGTCCATGAACTGTTAAAAAGTAAGTAAATGTGTATTTCCTTCTAGAATTACCCTTTCCTTGGTGTTTCCTCATCTGTGTGTCACCACATGTTTCATGTTGCTGTTTGAAGCCAGGAAGTGTCACTTCCCTTCTTGATTAAGGAGATAATATATTTGTGTAGTTGGTTTCTCTGTTCTGGAGTTATGCATTTGCAATCCAATTTGCATGAAATCATGTAGTCCTTTTATTTTGTTTTTTTATGCTTTGGCTGGAACAAACTTATTGTGAACCGAAATATAACTTTTGCCCGCCTGGCATTTCTTTTCCTAATATTACACTTCCACAAATTTGGATCTCCTTTTTGGTTTCTTAACACATTTCATGCCCTGATTTTTCAGTTATTCCATTTTCAGTTGTGGCATCGTCGTCGTTTTTTCAAGAGGAAGAGAAATTTCAGAACTTGGCAGCATTACAATTTCTTCTTGTGCTATGTCAAAATCACTATCGTCTGCAAAACTATTGCGGTGTCTTCAGTAATTAAAGGAACTGATAACATACCATCGCCACAAACTGCAGAAGCAGCTTCCGGTGGTGCCTATGAAATATTAGACACATACACTGTCTCCTTACCAGAGTGGTAACCAGCTATATCCACAAACTCACTTCCATCAATGTCCATGTGGAGTTCAGAGGTATAGCAGTAATCTTCTAGTCTCTGAAACAATATATATGCATGTGTAACCATAGCTTAGTGTGCGATTTGGCTTTCTAATTACTGCTAATATATTTTGGTCTCTACAAAAGCTCTGGAAACCCACATATCACTAGGAACAATATCGTAGCATAAACCAGACAATACCACATCAATTTGAGAATTACCTTACAAAACAGCCAATGATAGGAATGAGGTTTAGTAATATACTTAAAATCTCTCACACTCCCTACCCAGTAATGATTACATTTCAAGAGAATTCTGATTATTAAGTTGAATCTCTCTTAGTGGTACTTACCTGACAATATCCGTGATCACCATCGTTTAGCTCCATCATACTCAGTCTTCCTGGAAAGAACAAAGAAATAGGAACTAAGAACAAGTGTAAAAACACTTGAGCTCTCATGAAAATGAGTCGGTTAGTTAACATACACATTTAAATTTAATTACTTGTCCCCTTTCCTAGCTTTAATTACCTGTCCCCTTTCCTTGCTTTAATTGAGGAAATCACTCGTAGAACCTGCTCCCATTACAATGCTGTGTTTACTATAAATCTTATTTGTCTGTGTTAGATGTACTGAATAACAAAGATTTAGGTGTACAACTTGCAACAAAACACATGGAAAATATTGTATATTTCCTTAGAGCTTGTATGTGATACATAACACTAACTTCATATGGAGATTAGAATTACAGAAATGTAAGTGCCCACATACAACCCTAAAACAAAATTTTTTTAATTTGTTGTTTAACAAGGTTGTATGTGACACACAGTATTCTGTAACTTAAAGTGATCATAAAAAACAGCATACATCTCTGTAATAATGTAAAATATCGGGCTATTGTTGGTCTATCAAATATAAATACCCAATCAAAATGTTCAGACTGCCACATAGAACTTTGAAATACTATCATCTCATTTTCATAAATTTTGTGATATACAACCTTGTAATTCTCACCCAGCGAATATAAACCCCCACTAAATAAATTCCCGCCTGTTGCAAAAACAAAAATGTTTTTTACTATTCTTTTAACTACACTCGTGCAGGCAACGGAACACGGCCTCACTCAATTGCGAGACCACTGCTGTTTTGTAATCAGGCTGTTAAAAAACGTAGTGGTTAACCTAAATTGATTGGTGTTGCCGAAGAAAATGACGAAGCAATCAGCAAGCAGAGAAACGTAATCAGAAAAAATGATCTTGTACAGTATTGTGTCTGTGCAATGAACAAAACTTGAGTCAGTACCCGTTTACCAGAAAGGGAAAACTGCGTGAGCAAGTGTGGCAGGAGTGGCTCCATAGCACCATATTTATTTGCTGAATATTTACGAGGGAGGTGTTTACTTGCTTCGTTAATATGAACTAATTTTCGTTACTTTCATTTGTGTATATTATTTGTATATGCAACTACGTTTAACAGAATGAAATAAAATCGGAGCAATGCATGATCTATTGGGAAACAGTAACTTCTTTATCCAGAGGAACTGTTTAGGACGATTTTAACGCTACACGTAAGTAGCAGAATTGTAAATATAATACCACGGGTACGCTACATACTGTAATATAAGTGGAAATGACATTATTTAGTACATTTTTAATAATTTGTTTGTTTTAACTTCTTCTGAGAATTCTGGTTAGTTTAGGCTTTTATAAAAATGACCGGATTGAACCGAAAATTAGGTTAATTGATCAGTCCTAATAATTACATGTGTTAGCTAAATACTTGTAAATAACTTTATTTTTGTATAATTGCATGATTTTGTGTAACAACCTGCAGTGCACGTAGAAAAGGTTAAGTATTTGCACTCAAATTACCCACCCATCATGTGTGTATCCTATTTTCTGCCTGTGTGACCAGTCAGTCATCTGTTGAAATTGAGAAAATACATAAATTCAGCATTTGTGTTAACAATAGCTATATAATTGATATAAAATATTTAGTGAATATTTTGTATTTTTAATATCTTCAAGTTTAAACAAAAGCATTGCGTAAAGTCCTGAAAGATATAAAATATCCTTTTGACATAAAACCTATATTTTCAGAAACATGTTGTCTAATTCAAGTATAGTGAGAACCAAGCTGTTCATATGATATTTTATTACATGTGTAGACATCCATCATAATAATAATAGGTAGAGGGAGAAAATCAGTGAACTGTTATTTTCATGTTTGGT